>JANAVB010036017.1:810466-904475 GCA_029216955.1 Iris pallida | reverse complement strand
TATTTATAAAGCAGCAGTGTACTTTATAGTAAGGCATGATTATTCCGTGGTATCGTTTTGATTGTTGCATTACGCTATGTAAGATCTACAACCTAACCGCATGGGTATCGTTGTAGAGTTGGGCATATCGTACTTGTACGGAATAGTACTCATTTGAATGACCATGACATGCGATTTTTGCTTAACATAGAGGCTATTAGATAATAAAATAATGATTGCATGGAGAGAATGAATTCCTGAGTTCTTACATGGCAGCCCTTGGGACTAGTAGTGCCGACAGGCCGGTTGGTCCCCACAAATACTGCAAATCTGCCACATGGGCAGGGAGGGAGCGGTATCTGGTTATATTATCTATTGTATATATATTGATGATGGGCGTCCCGCTGGGACTGTCTAATCATGATTGGCATAATAATTGACTGGGTAAACTAGCCTTGCTTGTACATAGTAAGAACTGAGGAATCCTTTATTGTTTGTGTGCTGTACCTACTCTGTTACCTAACTGAGATGATCAGAATGTCAGGGCATGACGGACCAATTTCTGTCCTTGTTTGGTTGGAAGGTTGGTTCGAAGTGTCGTGATGTTATGTGAATCCCAGTGGCAAGCAGAGATCTACTTATCATATTCTCTTATTACTGGTTTTAATTCCTCATATCGTGCTTCCTTACGGTACTTGCTATTAGAGGTCTAACCTCTCTGGTTTTGCATGGCCAGATTTAGAGCCGGTTCTCGAGGACTCAGCTTACTTCCACCTCCAAGATGGTCAATACTAGAGGGATGATCGCAGGAGAACTCGAGTGGGTTCCTTACTTCCCCACTCGTTTTGTTATTTACTTTATACTTTGTCATTTGGCACCGACATGTTAGTCGGATTGTCTTGTACTTACTTTTATATAATTATAACTAAGTCAGACTGCAGCTGATAAACAATTGTGTATACCTTGCTTCATCATCTGGCTATGTTTTGTAAAGCCAGATATCAAGAACATTTTGACTGAGCGTTTGGGACGCCTTACTGCTTTATCTCACATGTTCTCTATTACTGTTTCTTGCTTGAATGATTGAGACAATAGATGTGAAGTGACCATAGTGAGACTTTCATGTAGTATGCACCCTCTCGTCTTTTAGACAGCATTGATCGTATTATACGGTATTCATCTACCCGTAATACGTAGCTGGCTGAGTCATTCCCCCGCTCTCCATTATTCTGGTTCTGGGGCGTGACAGCACACGACACGTGCAGTGAGCCGTATTTACCTCCTAGCCGTTCACATGTTGAAAAGGATATTTCAAACCACCTAGATAGATGTCTTTTATTAGTTTTTCCTTGTTTACTTCTCTATCGTGCTATGTCATCAGTTATCTTCCAGTTTTTATATCTTATATGTTATTTTTATGTCTTGTTAATTCTATTGTATTTTCGTATTGTCGTCGGTTTGTGTACTTGTTCTATTCCTGACTGGAAACCATTATTTTTTAGGTTTAGCCGCGATCACTCTTAGCACTGGGAAGACTTGGGTATGCTGAGGTCGACCTAGAAATAGATAGCAGTTGTAATATTTCATAAATTATAAAACTTGTATTTTCCTTTAAATATGAATATTGTAACTGTTGTAATAAATTTAGAAATGTTAATGAGCAGCAAATGTTATTTTCTTGAGCATTTATTACTTGCGGGCTTGACAGCGTTCTACCGCCAACTCTGCGGCGTAGGCTGGCTTGGACACGTCTCGTATCCGAAAAAGCGGGTGCGGATCGTGACACACGTAAAACTAGAAAGTAACCATGAAGTAAGAGAAACATTTAATCAAGCAAGAAAGAATGAAAATATAGAAAAACATGTAAATACTGTAAAGTTTGGCAATGTGTACTTGCCTGGTGTAGCACGTGAGTCACCAAAAATCCAACTCCTGCAAACGACTCCGGATGCTGAAACAGACATTGCCAATATTCCTAGAATAAGCAAAATAGCTAGGATAGCCTATCCAAAAGTCCAATTCTGGACACAGGAGCAAAACAGTAATTTTGTATCAAAACGGTATCCGCCGTTGGACCCGCTTTGTACCGAAAAGCGTGCCAGAGTCTACGGTCTCTAAAGTCATCAAGCTGTATGTCTATCGGTCTGGTTTGATGAGAAGAACCCTACGGCATGTCCAAAGTTGGATTCCGGTGGACCGTGCACAATTTCGCCCGTTGAGTCGGATCGTGGGGCCTACAAAACGGCGATCCGGTCAACTTTCTCAGAATCGGACCAAACTTGGCATGCAGGATCAAAAAAATGATACGGTCTTATTGGCACAAGTTTCATCTCGATTTGACGAACGTGCACAAAGTAATTGGAGAAGTTCGAAAAAGGCCGATACGATAAATTTTGACGGATACGCATCAAATTCGTCGCGCACACACGACAAAATCGAGTTCCGTCAAAGCCCACACGTCCGCGAAGTCTATACACACCTTTCGATACTTTCGGTTCGTGACCACGTCGCCTTGTTTGTCGGAGCGCACGTCGTATCGGTGAGATTTTCCAAAAAATGATTATTTTAAAAACTAATTTTTCTTATTTTTTAAAAATGAATAACTTAGCATATATTTGATGGAAATAGAAACTACAAAAAGGGTTCTAAAGTACTAAAGGTTGTCAACAAAATTGTTCAATTAGAATCTTAGAACCGTCAATGAGTAGAAAGGAAACGATCCTCTAATAAGGGTACTTGGGCTGCCTATAACTGTTATCGAAACAGTTTTTTTTTTCTACGATGTTTGTATTAATTTTTTGAATCGATAACTCGACCATAACCAGAACTAATTGCTGGGATTATAAGAGGGTCGTGTAGGCTTCTATTAGAATATTGTAGATCAAAATTTGATCGAACATAATAGGAGAAAGGAGTCGATGAACATTGCTACCTGGGCTGCGGCTGCTGTTGCTGTATTTGCTCCACGTAGCCGACCGTCCCTAGGTGGCGCTCCGGCATGTCAAAGGTGCGCGCAGGCGGCGAGAAGGTGCGCCGACATGCAATGGTGGCGAGGTGGTGCGCCGACATGCCATGGAGGAGTCTGGGTCGAGGGGTCGTGAGTTGTGGAGTTCTTCCGTAGGTTCTCTCCATAGGACAATAGAAATGTATATTTAATAGGTTTCTAATCAAATCCTTTAATCTAAATTCGACCTGGATTCAAACCAAGATTTAGAAAAATCTCGTAGAGTATTTGATTGAGGTTGAGTAGCAAAAATTTTGGTTTAAAAAGATGGGGGTTCCATCGATTTCTAATAAATCAAATCCCCTATATTTTCCTACAGATGTCGGGTCTTTCCCAGTTGGAAAAGATGAACAGTGCACCTTAGTTTTTCTTTTCTTTTCTTTACCTATATATATGTTTCTTTATATATATATATATATATATATATATATATATATATATATATATATATATATATATATATATATATATATATATATATATATATATATATATATATATATATAAATATATAATATATATATATATAATATATAAATATATAAATATATATATATAATAAATATTTAATAAACCAAAGAAAATCTTAATAATATTTTTCTTGTGTATGGTTAAAAAAATATGTATATATATAATTCACTTGACAATGGATTATCAAAAGAAACGAATAATAAAGATATTATTTAAGCATAATAATAATATTAATAATCATAATAATAATCATAATAACACTAACAAACTAAAATAACCAATAAGAAGGTTTAGTATAGGGTGCCACCTTATACCTCTAATTTAACTGGTCCAATAATCGTACAATAATCTAAAATGTCATATAGTATTAATAATACCTTATTTTATACTTCTAAAAATTATTTTAGAAAATATTTATCAATACCTAGAAATAAATATGAAATATTTGTACAGACATAAAATATGTCTACATGGCGTACACTAAATGCCTACATGGGCTTGGATTTGGTTCGGATCCTGTTCGGACTAAATTGGTACAACCGGGTCACCTAAAAGTCAATAATCTAATTAATAAATAAATAAATCGTCTGTGGGAATTAATTTGCAACTTGGCCTGGTTTTTCTAGTTAGAACACACCTATGGCTTGGCCTCCCCTAGCATGGGTAATACACTAGTCAAGGCATACGACCACACTATCGGTGCTACAATTACTAGTCGTCTTGTACTTCAAAACTCAACTATGGCTAAGGTCATCTATAATAATAACTAAATAATTAAAAATATTCATAAAAATCCATAAAATCCTATTTAAGTCAAATATATACTAAAAAAATAATTCAAAAATTTAGGGGTGTTACATAATACACTTCAACAAATAGTCCAGTCTGTTGTGGCCAACAACAATTTAACGATGAAGCTTGCCGTGACTGAGCCTGCAGTTCGATCCAATTAAGCTGAACCGGAGGTACCCTTGCTATCACCTGTGGTACCGAGAAGTTCTAACTTCGACGTGTCAAAATTCACAAAAAGCTGCCACACTTCCTTCAACGGTACAGAAGATTCCTTCTTGGCGATCGACTGGTTGGAGGAGCTGAAAGACAAATTCGAACTTCTGGGTGTCGAAGAATCAAAGAAAGTCATATGTGCTCAACTCCTACTTCAATTGAATGCGCACGATTGGTAGGCCATGCAAAAGCGGGCAATTCACGTGAAGACGAGACAGTGGCGATCTCATGGCCGCCTATATTCAGAAAAGCGTTCGAGATTGAATATCTTTTTGCAGCCGTGCGACAGAAAAAAATAAATTCATGCAATAGAAGCAAAAAAATATGATGGTACGACAGTACGTGACCGAATTCAACAAACTGGCAAAATTTACTGGAGCGTACATGCCTACAACTGCAAGTCATGCTAGACTATTCAAAGTGGGTCTGCATCCCTCTATCGCTGCCTATGTTTCGGTGCCTGAATACGAGACTATGGGCGAGTCACTCAACCATGCCCTCCGCTTGGAGTCTCAGTATCCTCCTGCCACTACTGGCGATGTTTACTTTAATAATGTGAGACTCGTCTCACAGTATCAGTATTTATATACAGATACGTATTTTGTAGTGTATTTCAAATTTTTTGATTTTTGGAATGCTTTAAAAAAATTTCTAACTTATAGATTTTCTTCTTGGCCGACATACCGCCAGTATACCGGTGTATACCGACGGCATACCATCCGGATAGATTTTTTACATTTTAGATATTTTTGATTTCAGATATTTTTATGAATAGTATTTTCGATATTTTCGTGAATAGTATTTTATATATTTTGATGAATAGTGTTTAGATATTTTCGTGAATAGTACAGATGTACCATTTTATCCATTGGATATTTGTTTTTGTTTGGATGGACATGATTGACTTATATTTTGACATGGATCACGATCCAACGGCTAAGATTAATTCCCCCTTCTATATATCCCATTTCACTTTCTCTCCTCTCTCTCTTTTCATTCTCTTCACTCTCTCTTCATTTCTTTTTCCCTTCTCTCTCCCTTGGAGCTTGCCAAAAGCTTGGTCTTGAGGCCTTGGGTGTGGTGTCTAACCCCCTAGGAGGAGGAGTAGAAGATTAGGCATGGTTGCTAGAGAACCTAGGCAAGTACATCTTGCCAAATCCATGAACCATATTGTTTTGTTGTCATTTTTGTTTCCTTTGGTATTAAATGCTTAGAATTTTTCCAAACTTATTTTGTTAAATATGTTTTCCTTATGATTCTCGTATATATGCATGTTTCCGAATTTTGTTTAAGCAAGGTTTTGATTTTATGTTAAAACCCAATATGGACTTAGTAAAAAACTTGGTATCAAGAGTGATACTAGTGTTACCATCATGGATCTTGGTCACATATACATATATGAGATCCTTACCTAGCTAGTATACATGGATTTTAAGTTTGGTGGCAATCGGAACTCGTTTCGGTGTCCCGAGAACCTCTATTTTGGAGTATTTTGAGATATTGATCTATCAAATCTTTGAATTTGTGAAATCTAATAGTTCCATATTGTAGGAAATTCAATTCTATGCAATTTTGACTTTTGAAAGTCCGAATTTCGATTTAAAATAAAGTTTTTATGGTCGAAACAAGTTTTGGCAAAAATTTGAATTTTGTTGCTGTTTGAAAAACCGGTATACCGACGGTATGCCGGTGTATACCGACGGTATGCCGGTGTATACCGACGGTATGCCGAGTTTTACACGAGAAACTTTGTCTTTAGGCCGGAATACCGCCGGTATGCCGCTGTATACCGTCGGTATGCCGTTTTATGCCTTTTTGCCCATTTTTGTACATTTTTGTCCGTTTTTGATATGTTCTTCGACTATAATGATTTCTTAACATGATAAGATGATCTTGCATAGTTAGAGAATGATTGTACACCCTATATACACTTGACACTAGCACATGTTCAATCATTTTTCTATAAAATGTACTTAGCTTTAATTATTCTTTCCCACATGCCATGATATGTCTTTTTGATAGATTCTTTATTACAAGTTATAATAATTGTTGCCATGCCTTCTTTGCTTACTAGATAGTGGCCCGTCGTGGCGCACTCATGACACATGTCTTCTTTGCTTACTAGATAGTGACCTGTCGTGGTGCACTCTTGTACATGTCTTTCTTTGCTTACATGATAGTAGCCTGTCATGGCGCACTCTTGATTCCAGTACATGTCTAGCTCCTTGATAGTGGCTCGTCGTAGCGCACTCCTAGATTCTTGTTTATTATATTTTCTTGTTATGGCTTGTTATGGTGCACATTCTCGCTTTTCTCCAGTCTTGCATGTCTCATGTCTAGGAGCGGAGTGCCACACCTGGAATCCAACAAGAAAAAGTTAAGGACTAAACAACTAGCTTGATTACTTAGATCATTGAGGATTTTCCAGTTACCTGTTGCCCCTTTGGTCTTAGTCTTATATATATATATTCATGGAATTTGGAGCTACATGTCATGATGAGCACACTTCCAGCACACCGTCGAGTATTGCACCGGGTATATTTATCTCCTGGACGATGTACCCATTATTATATGTCTTAGGGTACATTTGTCTCCCGGACGATGTACCCACCATTATAGGATACATTTGTCTCCCGGGCGATGTATCCACTATATACCATTGGATCCTTGGCTTGGATCATTCAGGTAGTAGCAGGCAGGAAATTGGACTTGGATTTTTCAAACTTGTATTTGTTAGTAATTAGGATTGTGATAACCCTAGTTAGCTAATGTATAAAGTCGTACTCATTGCTTGGCCGTGATTATTGTATGGAGTCTAGTCTAATCTAGTTTTGTCTAGGCAGTGTTCGAATTTATTTATTTTCAGTACATCTTTGTTTATACTTTACTTTTGCCGGCAAATGATTAGATACTAAAGTTCTGTTCATGAGAAGGGTTACAACCCCGGTCCTTGTTTGGTTTACGGGTTGTAACTTAGGTTCCGGAATAGTTCCAAGTCATCTTATCATTTTTCGTTCTATATAGTATCTCACATGCTCACATGTCTTAGTTATCTTACATGCTCACATGTCTCAGTTATCCTACATGCTCACATGTTCCAGTTATTTTACATATTCCAGTTATCTAACATGCTCACATGTCCCGGCTACTTAACATGCTCACATGTCTAGTTTATCTTTCATGTTCACATGCTTCCTTTTCCTTACAAGTACACAGTTTACATTATGTCACATGTCATTTACTTTATGCTACATGTTGCTTTACTTATTGTCTTTCCTATTCTCGAGATAAGTGCATTGGTAGCGCACGAGTCTCGATTTGCATATGCTTATTTCTGTCTCTATCCGTTGCTATGATTTGTGTAAGCCCCTGTTTTCAAAATTCATTTTTATTTAGTGTTAATTAATTTTTAATGTCGTTTACAGCCTTAAAATAATTATTAGGATTTTTAGGAATTTTTTTAGAATTTTTAAATGAGTTTTATATATTAAAATATTATTTTGCAATTTATTTGAATTTTTTAATATCACTTTGTAATTATTAGAATTGTTCTTATATCATAATACAATTTATTAAATTGTTATTATAGTAATGTGCAAATTATTAATTGCAATTAGACACTGTTTGGACCTATTCGTAAGTCCTAATTTTCCTAAGGACCTAAGTGCTAAACCCTAACTCTACCCACTCCCCCCCCGCGACCGATCGGCCATCTGGCCCGACGACCCGCCGCCTTTCCCGGCCGACCAACCGCCTCGACCGACCTATAAAACCCCCCTCCTTGCTTCCCAGACCAAGCCCTAACCCACCACGACCACCACTAACACCCCCGACCACCGTAGACGTTCGTCCCCGACGAAAACCCTAAACCCTAACCCAAGTTCCGGTGAGCCTCGCCCAGCCTCGCCGTCGACCCTCACAGCTCCCAACCGCCGTCAAAGAGTTCGCCTCGATGAGACGACTCGAGCGCCACCCGAGCGCCGCCTCGCCGACGTCTCCTCCGCCATCCAGGGCACTTAAACCCCCCTCCAATCGCCGGACACGTGAGTAACGGGACCCGAATCGTGTCGTGCGTGTCTCATTTTCACACACGAGACTCGCCAGGACACGACGAACTTAGTGCTGTGCTCGGACACACGAGACTGAGCTCGTACGTGTCGTGCATAGCATGGACACGTTGTTACCTGTGTCCTTAATTGTCTGGACACAGGACCGATTTATTTTTTTATATAATCTAACCTAAACAGAAATAAAACTAAACTAAACCTAACCCCTAACACAACTAATGGGCTGACCCCCTGGCTAGCCCGACCCGTGTTAAACCCCCCCCCTGCGCGCTCGGGTTCGAGCCCCCTATTCTTTTTTGTTTCTTTTTCTGTTTCTTTTCTTTTTCTTTTTCAGTTTTATATATATTTTTTTATATATATATGTAGATATATATATATTTATATATATATATATGTATATATATATATATATATATATATATATATATATATATATATATATATATATACATATATATATAAAAATATATGTATATATATATATACATACATATATATATACATATATTTTATATATATATGTATATATATATATTTATATATATATATATGTATATATATATATACATATATATATATATATATATATTTATATATATATATATATATATATATATATATATATATACATATATATATATAAAAATATATGTATAGTATATATATATATATGTATATACTGTTTTGACAGTATTTTGTATATATGTATATATATTTTATAGTTAGTAAATTATATATATATAATATATATATATAAAATATATATATATATATATATATATATATATATATATATATATATATATATAAGAAAACACTTAATAATATATATATATATAAGAAAACACTTATTATTATTAAGTGTTTTCTTATATATTTTTTTTTAAGTGTTTTCTTATATATATATATATATATATATATATATATATATATATATATATATATATATATATATATATATATATATATATATATATATATATATATATATATATATTTTATATATATATATATATATATATATATATATATATATATATATATATATATATATATATATATATTTTGTATATATATATATATACTTTATAAATTAAGTATTTTCCTTATACATAGATATATGTACATTTTACATATGTATGTATATATTCACTATACATAATTTTACCTTATTAAAATAATAATATTTATTTTGCACTATTACCAAATTATATTTTTAGTATATTTAAATTACTGCAACCATTTGGTGTCCAAGCCTAGCAAGGATATTTGGGCCCAAATGTGTTTCACACATTCAAGACCTGTACAAGTCATATTGGACTTGATTCATGGCCTTGGATCCTGTATTTGAACTTTGGTTCAAATTATATACATGGACAAAATACGCAGATAATTAATTATTTAATTTCAATTGTGTGCAATGCTGTTTTTGATTTTCTAAAAATACTTAAAGTACTGCTAAAATTATGGAAAAATAGTATTTAGATACTATGTTAAGTTAGCTAATTTAGTATAATTTTTATAGTATTTAATTTGCTGTTTTGCCACTAGTTTGGCATATGAAACCAAAACTCATTTTTTGTATACTTAGGAAAACTGATTTTTATTAAATACTTGTACTGGTTAATAAATTCCAGAAAAATTATAATAAATTTCTATGATTAACAAGGATCACTTTGATACTTTACTTTAAGAAAAACTAGGCTTTTTGTATATCTCTAAAATTGTTAGAGACACAATGGTCTTTAGATTTATTTATTGATTAATTACGACTTGTAGCTTTTTGTGTTATTTTGAGTTTTAGCTGTGTTGAACCCCACCCCTCACTAGTGTAAAGACCCTAGAAAGTTAGTTAAAGTAGTGTGTCACCCCACATTGGTCTCCTATGCCAAAGTCATTATTTTGGCTAGGTGCCCAGTCACAAGTCGTGTCGCACCAATTAGTGTCCTAGTATTTTAGCTTAGTGTAAAAGCTAAGTTATTGCATTTATTTCTACAATGACGAGTTACCGGACATCCATAGCACTTTTATCGCAGCTTGTTTTGCTTTGTTTTGCTAGAGGCAAGTACCTTCTACAAACTTTACATACTGCTATAACAATAAACTGTGATTTACCCACCATATTAAATGCTGATCCTTGGGGTAGCAAGTTAGAACTTTACATGTTGTATTACTTTTAGTCTCCACCATGTTTATATAGTATCTCATATCTCTCGCATGTTTAAATAACGGGTTAAGGGAAAACTGTTAGTATTGTACGTGAACATGACCCCCCTCTCCGTATGTATTTACCGCGCTCGGTGACATTCTACATGTGACCTTGCCGTATGTTCTGATATCGCGTTTGTGTATGGATATACACCGATGCCGTTCGTGCACGTATGTGCATACCAGAAAACTTGATATGTACCATAGTACATCCTGTTCACCTATTGACCGATTCACGTACATGCTACTGTTTTAAACTTTTAAACTACATGTGGTTATTTAGGAAAATAACCAATTAAACCATGATATGCCATGATTCCAGTTTATTACATTCTTGTTCATGTTTCGTATATTTAGTTTGCTAGATTCAGTACTTGCTCCCGTCCTGACAGGATAACGTTGTAGGTGTCCTTACTGAGGAAGAGTTACTCTGCGACACATATTATGGAGTTACTGCCGAGGACCAGCTCTGCTTTACGAGGATGTTCCTGCGGGGAACCTCGTCTAGTTGTCTTTTGTTTACTTAGACTTTTGAGAGTAGACATGTATTAGACTATATCTTTTTGTAACTGGACATGTATCCAGTTTTACTTTTCAGTTCACTTGTACTTGGACATTTTACTATATACGACGACTTTTGTGTTTGGAGCATTTATGATTTTTCTTCACTTATAGAACTGTTAGCACATTTAGTCTTATCATGTTGTCTTTAGAACAGCTTACTACGTTTTATCTCAACGTAGGCTGGGCATGACTCGGCCTGGCCCAACAATTTGGGTAGCGGGTCGTGACAATTTACATGCTGGTTTTAGTTCATAGTTTGGCTTCCTTGTGGTACTTGCTATTGGGGGTCTGATCCCACTGGTTTTGTATTGACCAGATTTAGTTGAGGAGCCCGAGGATCTTCCGTACCTTCCACTCGTTGGTGATTACCCGGAGCACCAGAGTACTTGAGTGGATTTTCTTCTTTTTGCCCACTAGCTATGTACATTATTCTTTTGTGGCGTTTAACCTCCGAGCACGTGTTTAGCTCGTGTTTTGGACTTGACATTTAGCCTACGGGCCTAAACATGATTTGCGTATTCTAGACAATAGCTAGAGCTTATCATGTATGGCTATTACTCCTGCCATTCTTCACTTTTTATTACTGGCTTCATGATCATCCATGTATATATAGTTTGGGACGATTTACTATTTTATGTCTGATGATCATACTTCTTGTACTTCACATATTTGCCTGTGATTGAGATACCTAGAATTTTTGACCCAGGAATGCCTGTTGGATTGTAGTAGTAACCCCCATGTCTATACAGCTTATACGTTATTTCGGAGTACTGGAGTACTTTGGTATATGCAGCTGGCCTGGTCCGTTCCTACTTGCCAGTATTCTGGTTCTGGGGCATGACATAGGTTTTAGTGGTAGCCCATACAGGTATGATTTATCAGATATATGGGGATTACTGATGTTTAGATATCTCAGTCACAATTCTGCTTTATTGATATCCTTCGTGTTATTCTATATCTCTGATCCTTTGACCTGATATCTTCCTTGATCATTGATCTTTTATGTTCCCTCGATTTGATCCTTGTGTCCTTTAACTTTCAGAGGAACTGCTCTTAATCCTTCCGATCATCTTGTTTGGGTTTTGTCGATGGCAGGTCAGCAATCTTCTGTCAGGCCAGTTATGGAGGATCAGTCTCAGCATTCAGGGGCAAAGTTCAGAGTTGACCCGAGGGCGGAGGTGTCAGTTCAGCCTGATCAGCCAGCAGGGTCAGTCCTGCTAGAGTCCAGCTTCACCGGCTACCCCGACAGTCCAGCAGAATATGGCTCAGGTACCGGTTCAACAGCAACAGGTCAGAGCAGCAGTTTCGAGACGTGGGCAGGCAGAGTTTAGTATGCTAGAGCAGGTTTTGACTGAGGGCGGTCATGTCGTAGGTATTGTCATATTCTGCTTCCACTCTTATTTATCTCTTGGGTTACGCATATTTGGCGAGTTTCTCGTCCCACTCTTCTGTCTTCGTATCTTGAGATACATGATATTTATCACATGTCTCGACTACGAAGATACGTCCTGGGTAGAGTCATGTCTTGGACTAAGTCATTGGTACCGACTTACTTTGAGACTTGACCCTATCTGTTTTGGAAGTCAGCGTAGGCCAGCGAGGCGGGTCCCTACTCAACTGTCTCAGGAGACATATTTATTTGTATGCCTCCAGTCCTTCTTGATTGTGGTTGTGTTATTGCTTACGTATTTACTTATATTACTGTTGTCTTTATCTTACCAACGTGCCATGCTTTGATTTGATTGACATGATTTTTCGGCTCTTTGGTTTGGTTTTCATACTTGACTAGATTTAGGAAATTCCGAAGACGGAATTTATTTTTAAGTTGTGGAGAGTTATGAGAATCGTCTCACAGTATCAGTATTTATATACGGATATGTATTTTGTAGTGTATTTTGAATTTTTTTGGTTTTCAGAATGCTTTAAAAAAATTTCTAACTTATAGATTTTCTTCTTGGCCGGCATACCGCCAGTATACCGGTGTATACCGACGACATATCGTCCGGATAGATTTTCCACATTTTAGATATTTTTTATTTCAGATATTTTCATGCATAGTGTTTACGATATTTTCATGAATAGTGTTTTGGATATTTTGATGAATAGTATTTAGATATTTTCGTCAATAGTGTAGATGCACCATTTTACCCATTGGCTATTTGGTTTTGTTTGGATGGCCATGATTGACTTATATTTTGACATGGATCACGATCCAACGGCTAAGATTAATTCTCCCTTCTATATATCCCATTTCACTTTCTCTCTCCTCTCTCTTTTCATTCTCTTCACTCTCTCTTCATTTCTTCTTTCCTTCTCTTCCCCTTGGAGCTTGCCAAGAGCTTAGCCTTGAGGCCTTGGGTGTGGTGTCTAACCCCCCTAGGAGGAGGAGTAGAAGATTAGGCTTGGTTGTTAGAGAACCTAGGCAAGTACATCTTGCCAAATCCATGAACCATATTGTTTTGTTATCATTTTTGTTTCCCTTGGTATTAAATTCTTAGAATTTTTCCAAACTCATTTTGTTAAATATGTTTTCCTTATGATTCTCGTATATATGCATGTTTCCAAATTTTGTTTAAGCAAGGTTTTGATTTTCTGTTAAAATCCAATATGGACTTAGTAGAAAACTTGGTATCAAGAGTGATGCTAGTGTTACCATCATGGATCTTGGTCACATATACATATATGAGGTCCTTACCTAGCTAGTATACATGAATTTTGAGTTTGGTGGCAATCGGAACTCGTTTCGGTGTCCTAAGAACCTCCGTTTTAGAGTATTTTGAGATATTGATCTATCAAATCTTTGAATTTGTGAAATCTAATAGTTCCATGTTGTAGAAAATTCAATTTTATGTAATTTTGACTTTTGAAAGTCCGAATTTCGATTTAAAATGAAGTTTTTATGGCCGAAATAAGTTTTGACAAAAATCTGAATTTTGTTGCTGTTTGAAAAACCGGTATACCGACGGTATGCCGGTGTATACCAACTTTATGCCAATTTTTATACCAGAAAATTTCTGTCTTTAGGCCAGAATACCGTCAGTATGCCGCTGTATACCGCCGGTATGACGTTTTATGCCGTTTTAGTCTATTTTTGCCCGTTTTTGCCCGTTTTTGTCCGTTTTTGATACATTCTTCGACTATAATGATTTCTTAACAAGATAAGATGATCTTGCATAGTTAGAGAATGATTGTACACCCTATATACACTTGACACTATGTCACTCCCCGTTCCCAGAATGCGTATTTTTATACATGTACAACTCGTATATATTCATTTAGTATTTATCATGTCTTATCCTGTATTTAAATTCCTTTAAGTTCATGTTAATTAATTATCTGCTCTTTAATTTTCATATTAATTAATTTCCTGTAATTTTATTTCTGCATTTTAATTCTGTATTTTATTTTCTGCTCTTAACCTCTCTACCTTACTTTCGGGTTGGCCTTGGATGGATCCGAATACAACCCGCCCTATAACCCCCACCTACCATCCCTTCCATATTTAAAGCCCCCATCTTCTTCTCTCTCCTCATAACTCTCATTCTTCACCATTACTTCTTCTTCTTCCTCTCATCACTTCTCCACCTACCAGCAGTAGCAGTAGGCAAGTACATCTTGCTTCTTGCTTCCACTTGGAGAACCATTTTTATGGTTCATTTGTCTTCCTCTCATGATCCTGAGAGAGTTTACTACTTAGCATTTTTGATTTATGTGGCTTGTTTCTCCTAGATCTGAGTTGTTGTATTCGGTTGTCCATGGGTTTTTGATATCCCAACTTGGCGTGTTTTCGGAGATAGATAGTTCATGTGGTAGAACTGCTCGTTAGTCACGCACACGTCTTTACGTGTCTGCGTGAATTTTCAGTCACGCACACGTCTTTACGTGTCTGCGTGAATTTTCAGTCACGCACACGTCTTTACGTGTCTGCGTAAATTTTCAGTCACGCTCACGTTCTTACATGAGTGCGTGAATTTTTAGTCACGCACACGTTCTTGCGTGTCAGCGTGACATTTTAGTTACGCACACATCCTTGCGTACGTGCGTGGATTTCTTATCATTTTTCACGCTCACTTTTTCACGCTTACTTTTCACGCTCACGCTGTGCGTACCAACGTGAACCACTTTTCACGCTCACGTTGTTTATAAGCTCACTCCTTCACACTAGACTTGTTAGCGTGACTTGTTGGCCTTAGCATAGACTTGTTGGCGTGACTTTCTGACCTGGGTGTTTCTATTTGTTCTCTAATTTATTCATTTAATGGTAGCATGATAGTTTTTCTATTATATCCTTACGCCTTTTGCATGAACTCGATAATCTTAGCATATTAATATTGTTAATACATATGGTTGTGTAGAACGTGCCCTGTGTCTTGATTGGTTTATGGATGCCCAGTAAGACTGGAACTTGACCTTGAGAGTTGTAGACTCGACCCCATTTAATTGCTAAATGACTTTCATGCCTTATCACCATTGATGACGATGGTTATCTTGACTAAATTGATCATGCGTTCCTAGTTGGAACTAAGAGACTGGCCAGTCGTCTTATTGAATTGAATGAATGAGACACGTTCATGTTATGAACTATTGTAATCGACTGGCTGATCCCGAATATTGACATACATGCACATGCAGGCTTCAATCTATTTATTTATTTATTTACTTAATTATTTTACAAAAGAAGTATGTGTACTTTATGGTCAAGGCATGATTATTTCGTGGTTAGTTTGGATTGTTGTATTACGCTATGTAAGACCTGCAACCTAACCGCACTGGTATCGTTGTAGAGTTGTGCATATCGTACCCCGTACGAAAGTACTCATTTGAATGACCATGATCCACGGCATGGGATTTTACTCAATGTAGAGACTATTAAGTTAAATAAAATAATGATTGCATGGAGAGAATGGATTCCCGAGTTCTTACATGGCAGCCCTCTTGGGACTAGTAGTGCCCGACAGGCCGGCTGGTTCCCACAGATACTGTAAACCTGCCACACGGGCAGGGAGCGGTATCTGCTTATATTATTATTGTATATTGATGACAGGCGTCCCGCTGGGACTCGTCTAATTCATGAATGGCGCAATTGATTGACTGGATAGACTAGCCTTGCTCGTACATAGTAAGAACTGAGGAATCTTTATTGGATAATTCCAGGATAACTTGGGACTCATAATAGCAAGCCGTAGGAGTTGATTGGCCGTTCAAGATGATTTATTTGTGCACTGTATCTACGTGTGGATCTAGTGAAGTTGTTACTTCAGGATCTCGCACGTGATTGGTGGGAATCGGAGGAAGTGGGCATCAGACGTCCTGTGGCTTGGGACGATTTTACTACAAGATTCAAGACCAAGTACTATGGAGTTGTGGCACGGTTTGAGCTACAACAGAAGTTTATCAGCCTCATGCAGGCCGACAAGACTGTAGATGCTTATGCAGCGGAGTTCTGCAGATTGATTAGATTCGCCCCAGAGATGGTAGCAACAGAGAGCCAGAGGGCCATGAGGTTTCAGCAAGGGTTTCATCTTGAACTATTGCAATTGATAGAGGGGCACAATTACCAAACTTTTGATGAAGTATTGACGGCAACTCGAAGGCATGAGAGCACCATTCAGAGGCTTGCGGCAAGGACTGGGGGTCAGAAGAGATCCCACAGTCAGATTGAAGGAGGAGGGGGAGCAGCGCCCCGAACAACAGCACCATCCACTGGCATTCGTATCCACGATGTGGCGATACGAGGACCAGCACCACCACCCAGGCAGCAGCAACAGCAACAGAGGAAGAACCAGCAACCCCCGGCGAGCTGCACTTATTGTGGAAAGATGGGACACACTAGAGATGTGTGTCGGACGTTGAATGGACTGTGTCTGATATGTGGAAATCCAGACCATCGGGTTACCACATGTCCCATGAATTCGAGGTCAGGAGGACCAGGGCAACAGTTTCCTGCTCTGCCAGCACCAGGGGCAGGCCAGTATCGAGGACCAGCGATGGCAGTGAGGCCGTTGGCACAGCGTCCGTTAATGCCGCAGGCTCAGATGTTTCGGCAGCAGGGGCCGCCGATGCAGCAACACCAGTATAGACCACCCCAGCATCATCAAGGAAGGGGCCAGCAACAACACTAGGCTAGGCCGCAGCATGGAAACCAGCAAGGAGGTCGAGGGCAAGCATTCACTCTGTCCTTGGAGGAGGCATTGGCATCGGGAGATGTTGTGGCAGGTAACATTCTCGTCGCCTCATATCCCGCAGTAGCATTGTTTGATTCGGGAGCATCCCACTCATTTATATCTGCACAATTTGCGACACGACTAGGAATAGAGTTCGAGGCATTGCCAGGGAGGTTGAATATACTCACTGGTAATGGGCTCGTAGGAGTTAGTAGAGTTAGTTTAGCATGTAGTGTTGTAGTTTGCGGGCATTCCTTACCCGCCCGGTTGATAGAATTTCCTGTTGGAAATTTCGACGTTATCTTAGGCATGGACTGGCTGAAAGACAGTCATGCGACAATAGATTGTCGTAGAGGGAGTATATCTTTTGATATTCCAGGCATGAAGAGATTCACCTTAGTCAGATCAGAGGCAACTCAACAAGAGCAGGGAGTAATAACGGCAATGGAAGAAGTTCATATTCCGAAGGTAGTTGAAGAGTTTCTAGACGTATTTCCTGAAGAACTTCTAGGTCTACCACCAGTTAGAGATATTGAGTTCAGTATGGAATTGGCACCAGGAACTAAACCGATATCAGATCGAGTTTACAGAATGGCGGATTCAGAGCAGGCCAAGGTATATCAGCATATAGAGGAACTGAAGGAGAAGAAGTTCATCCAAGCTAGCGTGTCACCATGGGCAGCACCAGTGGTACTTGTGGGAAAGAAGGATGGGTCATCCAGATTGTGTATTGACTACAGGAAGCTTAACGCGGCAACAGTGAAGAATAAGTACCCATTACCCAGGATCGACGACTTATTTGATCAGTTGAGCAAAGTTAGAGTTTTCTCCAAGATAGATCTTCGTTCAGGGTACCATCAGGTGAGGGTTCGGAAGGAAGATATTCCCAAGACAGCATTCAGGTCGAAGTATGGGCATTATAAATTTTTAGTAATGCCGTTTGGTTTGACCAATGCTCCAGCAATATTCATGGATTTGATGAATCGCATCTTTATGCCATACTTAGATCAGTTTGTCGTTGTGTTTCTTGACGACATTCTCGTATACTCTGGTAGTGAAGAGGAGCATGAAGACCACCTCAGGAAAGTATTACAGGTTCTGAGAAAGAACCAGTTGTATGCCAAGCTCAGCAAGTGTGAGTTTTGGTCGGATCATATTTTATTTTTGGGTCACATCATATCAGGAGATGGAGTAGCAGTAGATCCCAAGAAGGTAGAAGCAGTAGAAAGTTGGCCAGTACCCAAAGACCGTAGCAGATGTGCGGAGTTTCTTGGGATTGGCAGGATATTACAGAAGGTTTGTGTCAGACTTTGCGAGGCTTTCAGCGCCCATGACCCGCTTGACCCGGAAGGATGTACCATTCGTTTGGTCGACAGAATGTCAGGCATCATTTGAGACTTTGAAGCAGAAGTTGATATCAGCACCTATTCTTACATTGCCAGTTGGACCCGGAGGTTTTACAGTATATTGTGATGCGTCAGGTAAAGGACTTGGATGTGTCCTTATGCAACATGGGAAGGTGATAGCATATGCATCTAGGCAGCTTCGGGACCACGAGAAGAATTATCCAACTCATGATTTGGAATTAGCGGCAGTAGTGTTTGCTCTGAAGCTATGGAGGCATTACTATTTTCCATATGCGATACTTCATCGATCGGCTTGACGAAGAAGACGATGGTTGTACAATTCGACCAATCTGCTTACGAAGAAATGCTCAAGGCGAAGGAGGGCCGCACTGCTTCCTCCGCTCTTCCTGCTGCCAAGAAGAAGGGACGCTCTGTCTATGTCCCTAAGTCTTCTTCAACAGCCCGAGACGCTTCTGTCACTTCTCACGCTGACAAGAACATGTCTTCAACTTCCACTAAGCACACTTCAGCTTCTCTGAACACGGCAACAGTGGCTTCTCCTAGTCACGCTGACAAAGTTGGTTCTTTAACCAAGTCAGCGTGTACAAGGAAAACCATCTCTGGACATGTCAAAGTCCCTTCTCCCTCTACTCTTACGACAGCAGTCGGCTCTTTAGCCATTGATGACTCTGTGCGTATGGCATTCAAAGGGCAGCGTACGGCAAAGGCGGCGTACAAAAGCCAACATCAGGCAGCGTACGCTAAGCCAAAGCCAGCGTATGCTAATAAAAAGGCAGCGTATGACCAGAAGTCCAAACTGAAGTCAGCGTATGCTAACAGATACAGTCCTCTGACTGTTTCTCAAAATCAAGCTGGGGGTTCTCTTCCACAGAACATACAAATGATTCCCCCTCAACTTGCACATCTTGTGCCAACCAAGGAGAAAGACTCTTTAGTCAACTCCTCTACTTCTAAGGTCTTTACCTCTGGAGTTAATTTGACTAGTACTCTTACTAGATCAAACAAAAGAAAACGCCTTTTGGCTAATTCCTCTAAAGATGGATTATTACCGACTCCCAGTCGGAATAATACCCATCTTCCTTCTCTCCAAATTTTTCGATCTGAGAAAGGCAAATTACAAGTATCCAAGACTGATATCAAAGTCAGATCTCCTACGGATCTTCGTAACAAGCTTAATCAGAATCATCTCGGTTCCACTGAGACAAGTATATTAGACCCTGATGCAGAATATGCCAAGAATTATGTGGCTCAAATTAATCAGTCTTTATACACTCAAGAACCGAGAAGACAGAAGAACAAAAGACAAGTTTCTACACAGAAACTATCTTCAAGTACTTCCCAATCTGTTCCTACAGATCTCCGGGAGTATTTGCAAAATAAACGGAGAATTGACACTCCATCAGGCTATGATATTGCTCATATTTGCCATGAAAAGCATGGTTGCAACTTCCAACCTTGAGTTGTAATTCAATGTTGTTGTTCACCAAAAAGACAATCTTTTTTCGAACGGATTCAGTATGAACCAATGTTGGATGAAGATGTACCTCTTTATGCTTCTGTCAACATGACCTCCAGAAATATTGGGGGTAGCATACGGTCTGATGCTATATCAGACTCTGAAGATGGTGTTTATCTCGGCACCCGATCCAGGACCGGAGCCTTGGCCAGGATCTCTTCTTCTTCTCATCCAAGTGGTAATCCGGAGATCACAGAGGTCTTCCTTGGAGAATCCAACTTTCCAGTATTGACTCCCGTAAGTAGCCCCGGGAAAGATACCGACTCACACAGTGATGATTCAGAACAGACTGTTTCATCATCTATTCCTCGAATGATTACTACTTACATGGCAGAGGGCAATCATGAACCTTCAACTAGCATCGAAGCTCATGAACAAAGGATTTCTTCCTTAGAACAACAGTTGCGAGCTATGGCAGATACATTGAATGCTATGCACACTCTTATGCAAGCTCAGCATCAAACTCAGCAAGTCCAACAGACAGCTCCTCCAGTTGTATTAAATACTCCTGTTGTTCCAAACCCGGAACCCTCTACTATTTCGGGGGTACAATCTAATGTTACTGTACAACCCACTCCAAGTCAGTCTGGAGCTGGGGGTGGTACATATGTTGCAGTCCCTCCTCCCAATTACACTCAACAAGTTACAACTCCCCAATCTTCTGGAATTGTTACTGAAGAGTTAAGGAATCTCCGAACTCAATTCGAGGCATTCAAACAGAAGGATGGCTTACAAAGGTTAGGTATCATGCAACCTTACCCGATAGAATAGAAGCAAGTATCATATCCTCCTAAATACAAGCCTCCGACTATCTCTTTCTTTGATGGGACAACCTCCCCAAGTCAGTTCATTAATCACTTTGAAGTAATGACTGATCAACTGCAACCAAGTGACGCCCTCCTTACTCGGGTGTTCGTTGGATGTCTCAAAGGAACGGCTTATGAATGGTATAGAAGTCTCCCTGATGGGTGCATTACCTCATTTGCTGGTTTCAAGCAAATGTTTTTTGAACGATTCTATGAAGGGCTTAATGACATGACCATGTCAGCCCTCATAAGAATTAAACAAAAAAATAATGAAACCACCAAGGACTTCATTAAAAGATTCAGAAGAGAAGCCCTCAAAATGCCTCTCGGAACTCCCGATGCTGTTACTATCGACACTTGCAAGTCGAATCTCTTACCAATTATCAGCATGTGGACAGGGTCCACTCAGTTCCAAGATTGACCTTCATTCATCGTCAGTGCCAAAGCTGCCGAGGTCAGTGCTGAAACCTTTAAGGGTCTGGGGGTACAAATGGCTCCCAAGGAATCAAATCAGAGTGCTAACAATAGTACTCGACCCAACAATCGCAAAGGAAAAGAAGCTCTTGAAGTCAATCTCCAAAGCAGTAGTCAAGAGGTAAAGACTATCCAAGCTACTCCAGCTCCAACAAATCAACAACAGAGACCTCCTCGGCCGAAGGAAGAATATTCTTTTGACGATGATGATGTTCAGGGTATCTTTGAATGCTTGCTCAAAGGTAACAAGATTCAATTGCCAGAAATCAAAAAGCCTGATGAAGCCAATAAGACAGATCATCCAAAATACTGTCCATATCATAGAATGCTGGGTCATACAATCCGGTCTTGCTATGTATTAAAAGGGAAGATTCAAGAGATGATTAAATCAGGAGCTGTGACACTAACACCCAAAGACAAAACAGTCACAGCAAATGTAATATCAATGCAGTTCGGTGACTTCCCTCCCTTAATGGTGAAAAGTGGGATTGTTTCTATCCCCAAAGCAACTCTCGAAGTTATAAATATCCCACCAGCACAGAATGAAGGACTTGTTCCTGTCACAACTAAGAAGGGAGAGATCATGTAGATTCATCCGGATTTAATGATGGAGTTTGAAACGTCTTCCTCTTCTCCTCGGAAGACTCCCTCATCTAAAAAGAAGCTCGGGAAGACTAAGTCATGCAATGTGACTTCTAGTTTCATACCCAATTTTTATCTAACCTCTACTTTTATCTTGGCAGGAAATTCACTCCCTACGGAGATAAAATCTGTACCTCAATTTGAAAATAGGTACAAGCCTGCTTTTCATCTATACAGTTCACAATCTCGTGAATTGATGGCGAAGATGGGTTATGATCTAGCCACTGCTCCTGGTTTGAACTCAGACAAAGGACTCCGAGCACCTTTAGCCATCACTATGAGGCATAATCAATCTCGTGTTGGCCTTGGTTTCTGGAATGAAGCTCTCATCAAACATAAAATAACCAAGAGCAAGATAAAGAATTGCAACATGGTTTCCATAGACCCTGAACCAGAATCAGAAGTTGAAGTTCATGCTGGAACTCGGCCAGGAAAAATATATTTGAAAGATTATGCTGAAATTTCTGAAGAAACTTCTGATGTCCCTCCTGTTACAGCTCCAACACCAGTCTCTACTGAAGAGCCTTTAAATGTTCCTGTTGAGTTGATGCTGGCGCATTAAATCAAAGATAGTCTTCAAATCTTGGATATGATCCTCCTTTCGTCGATTTTTGACTGCAATATCATCAACATAGCATTCGACTATTTTCCGGAGATGTTCGCGGAATATAGTGCTCATTGCTCGCTGATATGTTGCCCCTGCATTCTTGAGACCAAACGGCATCACTGTATAACAGTATGTACCGATCGGCGTTCTGAAGGAAGTGTGTTTTTCATCATCTGGAAACATTTTGATCTGGTTGTATCCCGAATATCCATCCATAAATGACATTCGTTCGAAACCACATGTATTGTCGATCATGACATCTGTAATTGGAAGAGGAAACTCGTCTTTAGGACAAGCTGCATTGAGATCGCGAAAGTCTATACAGACTCGGATCTTGCCAGTCTTTTTAAGGACAGGAACGATGTTAGCTACCCATTCAGGATGTTGTTCCTCTCGAATAAATCCGGAAGCCATAAGCTTGTTGACTTCAGCTTCAATTGCATCCATGATGTCTGGATGAAATCGTCGCTGTTGTTGTTTGACCGGTTTAGCATTTGGCATGATATTGAGTTTGTGCATTGCAATCTTTGGATCTAGTCCTGGCATATCCTCATAACTCCAGGCAAAGACATCGATATAGTCACGAATAAGTTTAATCATGTCTTGCTTATCTGTTTCTGAAAGACTTTCACTGATGAATATTGGTTTAGGAGACCCTTCTTCACCAACATCAATTTGGATCAGTTTATCTTCAGTAGAAGGTTCCCTCTGCTCGAACCTGAATTCCCATTGATTATCTAATCTTTGAGCCCATTGTTCCGATTCGGGTGATATTTCAAAATCATCCTCATCTTCATCATTTTCTTGTGGACCACCAACGGAGACCATATTGATGGATAAAATAGAGCGATGGAGATCGCCAATACTTGTGTCAGAATCCCAAGAGAGGGAATCAGAAGACTCAGATCGTTCGTCTTCATCGGATTTTGAATCTTCATGGACGATGTTGATAAAGGAGGTAGGAGCAATGTAACCTAAACCACATTTTATCCTTCCGTATTTTAATGGAGGAATTCGAACAGGCATTCTTCTTCCTTTTCCATTATTGAGACTGGTTCTAAAGTCATAACCCATATTCTTGATGATATTTTTAGATTGCTGACTGTAGCGACGCAGTTGTAATCTTCCAGTATCGTCGTTTGTGTCATCTTCTTCCAAGTTAGAAGGATTCTGGGGTCCTTTATAAAAGAAGATTGGATTTTCTCCCTTCTTTCTAGCAGGGACCATGAAGTATGATTTTTGTATGGATTCCAATGATACGTCTGTATGAAGAGTTTGAACAACCCCTATAGTTAGTGACTCTAAGCTATCTAGCAATTGTAAATAACTTTGTACATGATTACAGACATCAATATACTGCAAAGGAGATGCTTCATTAATATTAGATACTGTATTTATAACAGAAGGCTGAGCCTTATCAGACTTAGTCAAATTAATGACAAAAGGGGAAGAGGAAGAACGATCAGAAGTTTTGTTTCGATTAAGATCGATAACAAAAGGCTCAGAAGAGGTGAGCTCCCTTGAAGAAGATCGTGGATAAGTAGTACGTCCACTGACTGGAATGACTAGAGTATCTGGTCTAGCCTGAGAAGATGGAGGGGGAGTGGTACGTCCACTGACAGGAATTATCAGTGAACTTTGTGGAGCTTGGAAAGACAACACAGTAGTACGTCCACTGGCAGGAATTATCAGTGAGCCTTGTGGAGCCTGGGCAGGTGATGAAGTAGTACGTCCACTGACAGGAATTATCAGTGAGCCTTCTTCAGATGATTTAACAGACTGCGGAGGAGTGATACGCCCTTTTACAGGAATATAAAAGTGCCAACTTTTGCTATCTCATCATCATTATCCATAGCTTGTAAGACTTTTGAGTATTCATCTTTGTATATGCGAGCGTTATTGAAGTAAGCTTCAACTCCTTTGAATGGATAGAGATCTGCAACCTCCTTTTGAACTTCTCCATTATCATCAACATATTTGAAGCACTGATGAAGAGTCGAAGGAACGACATTATGTTCATGCAAGAATGGTCTCCCCAATAAAGCGTTGTATGAGCAACCATGATTGTCGATGATGTAAAAAGTAACTTTAGTGCGAAGATCGCCTATTTGAAATTTGAGGCGAATCTTGCCCAAAGGCTCGCTTTTTCCTTGATTGAATCCCAAGATGGTAGTGATAGTGCTGGAAAGACTATGCACAGGTATCTTCAATGCATCTAGCATAGCTTTTGGCATAATACTGAGAGCGGATCCTGGATCAATCAGGAGACGATCAACCTTCATAGAATCAATATATCCTGTATGATATAAAGGACGGTCATGTCGATTATCCTCTAGTAGCATATCGTCCTGCGTAAAGGTAATGTTTGGAATAAATTTCAATACATTATGGTAATGAGAAACAGATTCTGTTTTCAACTTCTTGAGAAGAGTTAGGCAGGTTTCTGCTTGCAGCAGTGCTTCACTTAGAGTTTCTCGAGTCTCTTTAGAGAGGCGTAAAAGTTCGAAGATTGATAATTTAGCTGGGGTATTGGCTAGTTGAGCCAATATATCAAAATTATAAGGCTTTTCAAGTCCAGTAGGAGATGACTTCTTCAATGGTTTGTCGAAGCGGACTTGTTGTTTGCCTTTGTCAGCTGCTGTTGGTTTAGAAGGAACTGTCTCAACAGGAACATTTAAAGGCTCTTCAGTAGAGACTGGTGTTGGGGCTGTAACCGGAGGGACATTAGAAGTTTCTTCAGGAATTTCAGCATAATCTTTTAAATATATTTTTCCTGACCGAGTTCCAGCATGAACTTCAACTTCAGATTCTGGTTCAGGGTCTATGGAAACCATGTTGCAATTCTTTATCTTGCTCTTGGTTCTTTTATGTTTGATGAGAGCTTCATTCCAGAAACCAAGGCCAACACGAGATTGATTATGCCTCATAGTGATGGCTAAAGGTGCTCGGAGTCCTTTGTCTGAGTTCAAACCAGGAGCAGTGGCTAGATCATAACCCATCTTCGCCATCAATTCACGAGATTGTGAACTGTATAGATGAAAAGCAGGCTTGTACCTATTTTCAAATTGAGGTACAGATTTTATCTCCGTAGGGAGTGAATTTCCTGCCAAGATGAAAGTAGAGGTTAGATAAAAATCGGATGTGAAACTAGAAGTCACATTGCATGACTTAGTCTTCCCGAGCTTCTTTTTAGATGAGGGAGTCTTCCGAGGAGAAGAGGAAGACGTTTCAAACTCCATCATTAAATCCGGGTGAATCCATATGATCTCTCCCTTCTTAGTTGTGACAGGAACAAGTCCTTCATTCTGTACTGGTAGGATATTTACAACTTTGAGAGTTGCTTTGGGGATAGGAACAATCCCACTTTCCACCATTAAGGGAGGGAAGTCACCGAACTGCATTGATATTACATTTGCTGTGACTGTTTTGTCTTTGGGTGTTAGTGTCATAGCTCCTGATTTAATCATCTCTTGAATCTTCCCTTTTAATACATAGCAAGATCGGATTGTATGACCCAGCATTCTATGATATGGACAGTATTTTGGATGATCTGTCTTATTGGCTTCATCAGGCTTTTTGATTTCTGGCAATTGAATCTTGTTACCTTTGAGCAAGCATTCAAAGATACCCTGAACATCATCATCGTCAAAAGAATATTCTTCCTTCGGCCGAGGAGGTCTCTGTTGTTGATTTGTTAGAGCTGGAGTAGCTTGGGTAGTCTTTACCTCTTGACTACTGCTTTGGAGATTGACTTCAAGAGCTTCTTTCCCTTTGCGATTGTTGGGTCGAGTACTATTGCTAGCACTCTGATTTGATTCGTTGGGAGCCATTTGTACCCCTAGACCCTTGAAGGTTTCAGCACTGACCTCGGCAGCTTTGGCACTGACGATGAATGAAGGCCAATCTTGGAACTGAGTGGACCCTGTCCACATGCTGATAATTGGTAAGAGATTCGACTTGCAAGTGTTGATAGTAACAGCATCGGGAGTTCCGAGAGGCATTTTGAGGGCTTCTCTTCTAAATCTTTCAATGAAGTCCTCGGTGGTTTCATTATTTTTCTGTTTAATTCTTATGAGGGCTGACATGGTCATGTCATTAAGCCCTTCATAGAATCGTTCAAGAAACATTTGCTTGAAACCAGCAAATGAGGTAATGCACCCATCAGGGAGACTTCTATACCATTCATAAGCCGTTCCTTTGAGACATCCAACGAACACCCGAGTAAGGAGGGCGTCACTTGGTTGCAGTTGATCAGTCATTACTTCAAAGTGATTAATGAACTGACTTGGGGAGGTTGTCCCATCAAAGAAAGAGATAGTCGGAGGCTTGTATTTAGGAGGATATGATACTTGCTTCCATTCTATCGGGTAAGGTTGCTTGATACCTAACCTTTGTAAGCCATCCTTCTGTTTGAATGCCTCGAATTGAGTTCGGAGATTCCTTAACTCTTCAGTAACAATTCCAGAAGATTGGGGAGTTGTAACTTGTTGAGTGTAATTGGGAGGAGGGACTGCAGCATATGTACCACCCCCAGCTCCAGACTGACTTGGAGTGGGTTGAACAGGAACATTAGATTGTACCCCCGGAATAGTAGAGGGTTCCGGGTTTGGAACAACAGGAGTATTTAATACAACTGGAGGAGCTGTCTGTTGGACTTGCTAAGTTTGATGCTGAGCTTGCATAAGAGTGTGCATAGCATTCAATGTATCTGCCATAGCTCGCAACTGTTGTTCTAAGGAAGAAATCCTTTGTTCATGAGCTTCGGTGCTAGTTGAAGGTTCATGATTGCCCTCTGCCATGTAAGTAGTAATCATTCGAGGAATAGATGATGAAACAGTCTGTTCTGAATCATCACTGTGTGAGTCGGTATCTTTCCCGGGGCTACTTACGGGAGTCAATACTGGAAAGTTGGATTCTCCAAGGAAGTCCTCTGTGATCTCCGGATTACCACTTGGATGAGAAGAAGAAGAGATCTTGGCCAAGGCTCCGGTCCTGGATCGGGTGCCGAGATAAACACCATCTTCAGAGTCTGATATAGCATCAGACCGTATGCTACCCCCAATATTTCTGGAGGTCATATTGACAGAAGCATAAAAAGGTTCATCTTCATCCAACATTGGTTCATACTGAATCCGTTCGAAAACAGATTGTCTTTTTGGTGAACAACAACATTGAATTACAACTCGAGGTTGGAAGTTGCAACCATGCTTTTCATGGCAAATATGAGCAATATCATAGCCTGATGGAGTGTCAATTCTCCGTTTATTTTGCAAATACTCCCGGAGATCTGTAGGAACAGATTGGGAAGTACTTGAAGATAGTTTCTGTGTAGAAACTTATCTTTTGTTCTTCTGTCTTCTCGGTTCTTGAGTGTATAAAGACTGATTAATTTGAGCCACATAATTCTTGGCATATTCTGCATCAGGGTCTAATATACTTGTCTCAGTGGAACCGAGATGATTCTGATTAAGCTTGTTACGAAGATCTGTAGGAGATCTGACTTTGATATCAGTCTTGGATACTTGTAATTTGCCTTTCTCAGATCGAGAAATTTGGAGAGAAGGAAGATGGATATTATTCCTACTGGGAGTCGGTAATAATCCATCTTTAGAGGAATTAGCCAAAAGGCGTTTTCCTTTGTTTGATCTAGTAAGAGTACTAGTCAAATTAACTCTAGAGGTAAAGACCTTAGAAGTAGAGGAGTTGACTAAAGAGTCTTTCTCCTTGGTTGGCACAAGATGTGCAAGTTGAGGGGGAATCATTTGTATGTTCTGTGGAAGAGAACCCCCAGCTTGATTTTGAGAAACAGTCAGAGGACTGTATCTGTTAGCATACGCTGACTTCAGTTTGGACTTCTGGTCATACGCTGCCTTTTTATTAGCATACGCTGGCTTTAGCTTAGCGTACGCTGCCTGATGTTGGCTTTTATACGCCGCCTTTGTCGTACGCTGCCCTTTGAATGCCATACGCACAGAGTCATCAATGGCAAAAGAGCCGACTGCTGTCGTAAGAGTCGAGGGAGAAGGGACTTTGACATGTCCAGAGATGGTTTTCCTTGTACACGCTGACTTGGTTAAAGAACCAACTTTGTCAGCGTGACTAGGAGAAGCCACTGTTGCCGTGTTCAGAGAAGCCGAAGTGTGCTTAGTGGAAGTTGAAGACATGTTCTTGTCAGCATGAGAAGTGACAGAAGCGTCTCGGGCTGTTGAAGAAGACTTAGGGACATAGACAGAGCGTCCCTTCTTCTTGGCAGCAGGAAGAGCGGAGGAAGCAGTGCGGCCCTCCTTCGCCTTGAGCATTTCTTCGTAAGCAGATTGGTCGAATTGTACAACCATCGTCTTCTTCGTCAAGCCGATCGACGAAGTATCGCATTGAGTTGTTGCTATCTCATTGGAGGAGACAGCTTTCCCCAGCAGAGTCGCCAATTTGTTTTCTATAAATAAATTCACTTTATTTATTTTGTATCTGAGAAAATTACAACTGTAGGAATCTAATCTAGAAGACGATTACTTTATCCCTTGGACGATGCGACGAAGAAAACTCGAACTTTGAAGAACTTGGACAGCAACTGGGCAATCTCTCTGTTCTCTCGGCAATTGACTGTAGTCTCTGATGAAGATAAAGAAACTCTCTTTTATAGAGTTCAGGATAACTGTCCTTAAGCATACGCTCAGGTAGTTACTTGACGTGTGCATAACTGCAGGGATGCGTGGCAAATTCTGATGGAGACACATTAGCGTGCGGTTGAAAGTAGTGGAGCATATTCAGGAGAGATTGATGGCATGAATGCCACGTTGTATAACTTCTGAAGAAGTGGATAACTGAGTGTAGGACACGTAAGAACGTGTGTTAACTGCACGTTGAAAATCATTCTAAACACAACTGCTGTGATACGCTGCCTTAGAAGAAGAGTCATACGCTAAATTTTGAAGGCACATGTCTTGCATACGCTGACTTGGACAGCGTAGAACCATATAAAGCTGATACGCTCACATTATTGACAGAGAGTCGTATGGAAACTATACGCTCACTTAACAAGGAGTCGTATGGAATCCATACGCTCATTTGGTTAGCAAGGAGCCGTATGGAATCCATACGCTCACTTGGTTGGCAAGGAGTCGTATGGAATCCATACGCTCACTTGGTTGAGTCGTATGTTTGAATAAGTAGACACGTGGCATGTTTGAATAAGTAGACACGTGGCTATCATCAATCTTCTTTGATACACCATATCTTCCAATAACTGACAAAATCTTCTCGAGCGTCGTGACTGCGGATATGATGGCTGACAGACTGTCAAAACTGACAGTAATGATGGCTTTTACATTTATGAGAGATGCTGAGCTGTCCTCGTAAAAGACAAAACCGACTCTTCGAAAACCTATACGACGGCTAGTCTTCATTGGACAGCTGTCTTTGCACGAAAGACGAAGTGTCAGATTCCTCCTTTATTAAATACATGCTGTGCTATCATCTCAAAAAATATTAAAATATTCACTGAGCGTTCCTTTGGACGATGCGACGAAGAAAACTCAAACTTTGAAGAACTTGGACAGCAACTGGGCAATCTCTCTGTTCTCTCTGCAATTGACTGTAGTCTCTGATGAAGATGAAGAAACTCTCTTTTATAGAGTTCAGGATAACTGTCCTTAAGCATACGCTCAGGTAGTTACTTGACGTGTGCATAACTGCAGGGACGCGTGGCAAATTCTGATAGAGACACATTAGCGTGCGGTTGAAAGTAGTGGAGCATATTCAGGAGAGATTGATGGCATGAATGCCACGTTGCATAACTTCTGAAGAAGTGGATAACTGAGTGCAGGACACGTAAGAACGTGTGTTAACTGCACGTTGAAAATTATTCTGAACACAACTGCTGTGATACGCTGCCTTAGAAGAAGAGTCATACGCTAACTTTTGAAGGCACATGTCTTGCATACGCTGACTTGGACAGCGTAGAACCATATAAAGCCGATACGCTCACATTATTGACAGGGAGTCGTATAGAAACTATACGCTCACTTAACAAGGAGTCGTATGGAATCCATACGCTCATTTGGTTGGCAAGGAGCCGTATGGAATCCATACGCTCACTTGGTTGGCAAGGAGCCGTATGGAATCCATACGCTCACTTGGTTGAGTCGTATGTTTGAATAAGTAGACACGTGGCATGTTTGAATAAGTAGACACGTGGCTATCATCAATCTTCTTTGATACACCATATCTTCCAATAACTGACAAAATCTTCTCGAGCGTCGTGACTGCGGATATGATGGCTGACAGACTGTCAAAACTGACAGTAATTATGGCTTTTACATTTATGAGAGATGCTGAGCTGTCCTCGTAAAAGACAAAACCGACTCTTCGAAAACCTATACGACGGCTAGTCTTCATTGGACAGCTGTCTTTGCACGAAAGACGAAGTATCAGATTCCTCCTTTATTAAATACATGATGTGCTGTCATCTCAAGAAATATTAAAATATTTACTGAGCGTATGGCCTTGACTGAGCGTATGGCCTTGAGCGTATGACTTAGACTGAGCGTATGGCTTTGAGTGTATGACTTGGACTGAGCGTATGGCTTTGAGCGTATGACTTGGACTGAGTCTTATGTCAGCGTGTCATAATTTTCACACCCTACAAGACCCCCTTCAAAGTTTTCGAACTTTATAAATTTCAAAAGTTCAAAATTACTTTGAACTTTAAAGTGAGAATAAGTCCTGACACGCTGGCATGAGTTTGTTATCTTCCTCAATATCAGTGCAAATCTTTAGGGATTTTGTTTAAAGAATATCCGCCGTTTGAACTTCTTCCTTTCTTCTATAAATAGGTCTTCCAAAACCTATTTTATTTCTTTACCACAGCTTTTGCTTTCGAGAGAGAAAAGTGTTTTCAGAAACTCAAAATCCTTCTTCCCCTTCTTCGTTCTTCGACTCAACCTCCATTAATGGCGCCCAAAGCTGATGCTTCTGCGAAAGGAAAGGGGAAAGCCCCTGAGGAGTCGTCTCATCCTGCCATCGACACTGCCACCACCTAGAAGACGGCCAGTCAGCGTATTTCACGCAGTGAACGGCCATTGAAACCTCTTTATGGTGAGGACGAAGATGATGAACAAATAACTATTCCCTTTTTAGGGCTCTGGTTAGAACAAAACTCAGAAAACGTATCCCTCTTTAGGGTCAATACGTCAGCAAATACGCTTCCCTTTTTAGGGTTTAACCGTATTCCATGTTTTTCGTTTTTACGAAAAATATGTTTGGAGCGTATATCTGTAAGATACGCGTATTTTTGATAGAGATATCAAAATACGCTATCTTAAAAGAATATGCTATGGCAATTTGTCTCATTGAGATACGCTAACTCCTGTGTTAGCGTAATTTTCGATGATCATCTTGTCAACCATACGCTGATACGCTCAAACTGATCATAAACTGAACTTTTAAAATCATTCACTTAAGATAAACTGAGCATATACTGAACCTTGAGTCTGCCATACGCTTAAAGAAAACTGAGCGTATGCTGAACCTTGAGTCTGCCATACGCTTAAGGAAAATTGAGCGTATGCTGAACCTTGAGTCTGCCATACGCTTAAAGAAAACTGAGCGTCTGCTGAACCTTGAGTCTGCCATACGCTTAGTAAAAATTGAGCGTAAGTTGAGCTGTACGCTTAGTAAAACTGAGCGTATGTTGAGCTGTACACTTAATAAAAACTGAGCGTATGTTAAACTTTATCCTCTCTTGACGTTGAGGATTTCTAATACTTTATTCTTCATTTGCAGTGGATATTCTAGCTCAGGAGGCAGAATTGAAGGAAGTGCAGGAAATAATTATAGAAGTGACCTATCACATGTTCGTTTTCCCCAATTCGATGGACCTTCTACAAGAATAGCTCTTTTGACAAATCAGGAAGATGATACTTTGCTGAACTTGATGAGTGGACTGCCATTACAGAGTGTGGATGGTGTTACCCACTTGAAGCCAGCATTCCTTTTTGGAGATGCTATTGACATAAACTCCCAGCCTGCTCTGGACAAAGTATCATACTGTTACTATAGGGATGGTAATGTAAATCAGCCAATGTATTTGACTGGTTTAACAAAAAGCATTAATATAGCTCGTTTATTCCACTCGGGTCAACAAAGACAGATGAAGTGGGATATCACTCCATCCCGACAAGCAAAGGCTGGGTGGATCGGATATCGTCAAGGAAGATTCCGCAGTGGTACTGAACCACATGTCACATCTCTGCGAGGACTGCTACCTGCCACCATCCCTCCTGAGGACTCGGCACTGCTGAAACCAGTCAGAGTCCCAATTTTTGCAAACGAATTTGCTCAACTGAAAAATGCCATATACCCAAAACAGTCTATGAGACTTACCGGCCTGGTGAACCCAGAAAATACTAGATGGACTGCTCTATTGAGATAGATTCTGCAAAACTTTGGTACACAGTTAAAGGCGATAGGACTATATGATGCCATTAAGTGTACTGTTTATGGTTTTAAACCAAACCCGGATCTGTTCGTGGCGTTAGCGGAGAGATATAACTATCGTACCGGCACCTTCATGACCCCAAGGGGCGAGATGGGATTCGCCCTTCATGAAATGGTATATATTTCTCAGCTACCAACAGCAGATTTACCATATGAAGAGTATATCCCTTTTGTTGATGAAATGAATAAGATTTCTGAAGCCAACCCACTGATTCTTCATGTCTTTGAAGAATTGATGTGCCATTACAGTATTTATAAGGCATTTTATAAAGGACACGGTGGAGAAGGAGACTCCAACTGTTATTCTTCCAAATGGATGGCCTATTTATTTCAAGGCCGTACTGATGAAGTTCAAAAGAAGAAGAAATCTGAGCAGTATGTCGGTGAATTTAAACCTTTGAGTCAATCCGAGATTAACAGATTAATCCGGGAGACAAATCATGACGACATTATCGTCGAAGAAGATATAGACACCTACAAAGCCGGTGATAGGTTAGAGACCTATATTAAGCAGGGTGGCCGAGAATTATCTGCTGAAGGTCATCTGGCCGGTTTTATATCTCTCTGGCTAAGAAAGTTTGTAGTACCTGGCACCTGTTCAGCAGACAGGATGCACAGAGGAGTTGTCTTCGCAGCAGTCCGTCTGGTTTTTGGGTATAAGATGGATTTACTGACAGCAATGACCTGCCGTCTGAATACAGGATTAAGGGCATACACAGACAGAATGTTCGAATTAGCAAGGAAGAGCCTTACATCCTTTCCTCGGGTAGAAATGCCCTTTACATATTTATTTGGATGGCTGCTTCTGCATTTCGAATCTCTCATGAGTGCTGGGATGGCTAGACCAGATGATACCTTTCTGGAAAGGTACAAGCACATACCGAAATGGAGATATGACACTTTGATCGATTGCAGAACCATATTAAACAGGGGAGAACTATGGAGCTTCACTTGTGTTCCTCCACCTGTTGGTTATGAGAGCATGCCTGGGAGATTGATTGACGGCGTTGGTGCTAATGAGTTGGATGATATCCAACATGAATGGCTAAAGAGAATCAGGCCATCTCATTTAATCTGCCGTCGTGACAACATCACTTATCTAGAGCCATATCTCCCGAACAGATTTGCTCGGCAATTTGGTTACGATCAATTGCATGTAGGCAATGCAACGACGTGTTTTGGTTATCAAGGAGGGTTGATTGATGGTGCCAAAGCTTGGCTATATTACATTGCCAAAGGTACAGGGGCTACCTTTTCTATGCCAGATCCGGTCAGCTATCGGAGAGGAGCTAGAATATTGGCGTCCTATGCCAGATTCTATGTATCAGCTAATACTTTTGATGAAAAATTTAGCATCTTAGGCAGAAGCTTTATTCATGTTGAAAAGAAATCAACCAAATCAGCCTTGCCTAGAGATTGTCATGACAAAGAAGATCCTCTGGCCACTGATGAAGTTGATGATGATGTTTTGGAGACTTTCTTCTCTGATGACCTTCATCAACCATTGCATGTACCCATCGGGAGTGCTGAAGAGAGTATATCTATTGATAATACCCCGAAGAGGAAGCGGAGTAAAAGTGCTGCTGGTCCTGCTGCAAAAAGAGCTACTCGAGCAGAGACTCGAAGTCGCGAAGGAATTACTATTCCAGAGAATTCTCCTGTGTCTAATCGAGTCAGAGATGTTGATGAAGCAGGTAGTGATCCAATAGACAATTATCCTACTGTTCCATTAACTAAAAGAATATGAAGGAAAGTGATAGTTTCAAAAACTAAATCCGTGATTTGTCTAGATGCAGAGAGTCCTACTGATCGTGCTATGCGATTGGCTTCAGAAAAACAAGCTGCATTTGATTTTTCTGTAAAGACAGAACCTGTTGAAGAAGAGATTCCTGAACCTGCTGGGTCTTCCATGCCTTCTGATATAGGCTCAGTTCCACAAATGGCCGATGATGCGCAGGAAATTAGTCAGCCTGCGGTAGAGGCCGAGCATCAGACTGAAACGGCTAATGACTTACTGATTTTGGGAGAATCAGTGAAGGAAGCCACTTCTCTTAATCCAATTGCTGAAGCTTCAGAGAGCGAATAAGTTGACTATGAACCGTCATCTCATTCTTCTGGAGAAGAAGACATGGAGATAGACGATGAATCACCGTCTAAAACACCAATTGATGCACTGAAGACCATTGGTCAACACTCAGGGTTGACACCAGAGCCGGAGAGGCATATAGAAGTTCAAGTTCCGAGTACTTCTGGGGCGGGAAGCAGTGAAATAAATCCCGTATCAGAAAGTACCTTGAACAGACTAAGAGCCGGGCTGAATGATCCGAAGGAAACTGAATATGAACCAACTCCAGGTAATATTTTATTCATCAAAGTTTTGTCTAGTCTCGACTTTATTGTCGTTTAATTTGATCATACTTCTTTTATTCCAACAGCTGTAGGAACTGCACCGGCTATGAGTTCTACTCAAGCCCCACTTGTTCAAACTGATGTGGGTAAGGGGAGTTCACATCTGCCGAGTTCTCCAAAAGCACTAACTTCAGCTCCAAGAATAGAGGCTCCTCCTGCTCCTTCCCCTACTATTGCAGCGACTCCCGGTTTTGATACAGGGATAGCAAAGATCATGGGGATGTATTCAGATATTATTTATTCGTATCTGGATACATTCTCAAGACGACTTATGAAGGATGAGACTATGCCCTTTTCGAGTCTTCGAGAAGCGACTAGTTTTCCACTTTCAGCTTTGAGACAGGCTGGTTATGGGACCCAGTGTGTCTTTTTTGAATATCTCCTGAATGATTTAGAAGCAAACATCCATAAATATTGGAAGATAAAAAAGGAGGATATTAATTCCCTGACTGCGGCTGAGATTGCTCAATTGGAGAATGAAGCTCAAGCTCAGCACATTGCTCTGACAGAATTTCTCGCTCAATCTTCCAAAGAGCTAATGGCGAAAGACGAAGAAATAATAAATACTCGTCAGAATATGGAGCACCTAGAGAAAGATGAAGCGTCAAAAGCTGAAGAGCTTAGAAAGCTGAGGGAAGAGCTAGCTCGTATTCAGGAGCAAATTGCCTCTGTGGAAACAGAACAATCAGAGATTGCTACTAATCGTAAATCTGCAGCTGAACGCTGTCAAGTTTTACAGCAGGAGCGAGAATTGATGCAAACCAATCAGATTGAAGAGACCAATCGTCGTAGCTCTATTATTGTAGAATATGACCAACGGATGATTGGAGCAGAAACAGCAGAGCGAATCAAGAAAGCTCATGATGAAAAGATGAATAATGTAATCGTTCGTATTCAGGAGATCATTACTCCTCCTAAATAGTTCTTTTACATTTTTTATGTACTGAATTTTTGAAATCCAATTGTAATCAATGTTCTGATTTTGATTGAAATGAATACCTTGGCTTGATTTCAATTCTGTGGATGATATTTTTGTAGAAAACATGTTCAGAGGTAAATAATACATGACATATTTCAATAGAATAGAATATACAAATAAACTTTGCAACTCTATCATGATATTAAACCAAAGACTTTTAGTTTAATACTGATTAGAGAAAACAGAATTCAGATATAAAGATATCTTTAGATTATATTTTCCATGATCTTTGGATTCGGAAATCAAAAGACGAGATATCATTTTCATAGAATAGAAAATATGATACATACTGAGATAGAAAATTCAGAGGTAATATGGACATGATTTTCTATACAAGATCTTTATTAAAACTACTGGGGATCTAATAAAATAAAATATCAAATTCTCTGGGAAGATGATACATGGTAGAATATCAGTTTCCTCTGGGGATAACGATATCAAAATAACTTTTGTAGAGAAGAATTTTATATTTGCTGGGGAATGATGAAAATATTATACATAATATTTCTTTAAGAATTTGCCATTGATAGGCATCATCATGACTTTTCCATCCATAGAGACAAGCTGGTATGCTCCGTTAGAAAAGACTTTGTTCACTACGAATGGGCCTTCCCATTTCGCATCAAATTTGCATTTGCTCATATGTGTCATGGTCATAGGACGTCTGACAGTAAGGACCAGTTCTCCCTTCTGATATGCTCTGACTTTGACTTTCCGGTTAAAAGCTTTTGAGATTCGGGCCTGATACAGCTCGATATTTTGTTGAGCATACAATCGTTTTTCATCTAGAGCTTCCAATTCTTGGAGTCGAAGACGATCATTGTTTTCTATTGTAAGTTCATTGGAGATTGCAATTCTCAAAGAAGGAATCTGGATCTCAAGGGGAAGAACAGCTTCACACCCATACACCAAAGAGAAAGGTGTACATCCGGTCGCATTGCGAACTGTGGTGCGGTAGGCCCATAAACATTCACCAAGCTTCTCGCTCCAGTTGCGTTTGTTGGAAGAAATGAACTTTTTTAAGAGTTTGATGATTGTTTTATTGAAAGCTTCTGCCAATCCATTAGCTGCTGGATTATATGCTGTAGAAGCTAAATTATTAATCCGATGATCGTCGCAGAATCGAGTAAATTTCTGACTGACGAATTGCGGTCCGTTATCATGGATAATACGTCGGGGAACACCAAATCGATAGATAACATGATGCCTGACGAAGTTGATAACACTAGAAGTTTTAACTTCAGATAACGGGATTGCTTCAGCCCATTTGGAAAAGTAATCAGTTATTGCTAGAATAAACCGATGTCCTCTTGATGATGGTGGGTTGATGGGACCAATGACGTCCATGCCCCAAGCTTCAAAGGGCCATGATGCCGCTGTTGGGTGTAAGAACTCTGACGGTTGATGGATAAAGTCTGCATGAATTTGACAGACTTTATATTTCCGAGCATATTGGATAGCGTCAGCCACCATCGTGGGCCAATAATAACCCATACGTCGGATACGATCTTGAAGTTTAGGACCTGGTTGATGAGCTCCGCAAACACCATCATGTGCTTTACGGATTATCTGTTGTGCTTCTTCACCAACGATGCATCGGAGGAGAAGACCGTCGTAAGACCGACGATATAATGTCTTCGTCGTATGATTATAATAGAATCTGAGAGATCGACGCCGTATAGACGCTGCTTCACTCGGATTATCAGGAAGTATATCATACAAAACAAAGTCTAGAAACGGGCGTCTCCAGTCTTCAGTTATGGCTTCTGTTTCATTAGAAAAGACATATTCCATAGTAGAATCAGAAGAAGACGAGGACATTTTGTCAAACTTTAATCCAGCATCAAGGTTGAGAGAATCTTTGTCTGGTTTGTGAGGAAAAGCCAAAGCCAAATTATTCTCAACACAGAATAGTTCTCGGTTATAAACCACTATCACTTGCTGACGTCTGATTGGTATAGCTAATACAGCAGCAAGATTAGCTAAAGTATCAGCTTCTGCATTATAGGCTCGTCGAACATGTTCAATAAAGAAACCTTCAAAAGATGAGGCTATAGAGAGTGCTGCTCGATGATAAGGTATCAAATCCTGATGACGAACTTCATACGTTCCTATGATCTGATTGATGATAAACTTGGAGTCTCCATAAACTTCCAAATATTGAATATCTAGATGTTTAGCAAGTTGAAGGCCAATGAGTAATGCATTGTATTCGGCTACATTGTTTGAACATGATTGATCTAGAGAATAAGCCCTCTGAATAGTTAATCCTTCTGGAGATACAAGAACAATCCCAACTCTAGCGACAATATCGCCGTTAGGACCTATTCTAGATGCTCCATCAAAGAATAGACGCCAGGTAGGAATTTCTTCAGAAATCAGATTTGAATCCAAGACTTCATCAGGAATCTCATCATATAATTTAGAATCTTCTGGAATCGCATGAGCAGCCAGAAAATCAGCAAGAGCCTGTCCTTTAACTGACTTCTGAGGAATATAATGCATATCGTATTGAGCTAACAAGATTTCCCAATTAGCTAGTCTGGAGTTGAGAATACCAGGTTTCTTCATCATAATCCTGATGGGATTCACTCTGGAAATGACGTGAATCGTTTGACCGATAATATAATGTCGCGTTTTCTGAACAGCAAATATTAATGCTAAGCATTCTTTCTCAATTGGAGAATAATGCGGTTCAGCACCTGTCATTGTGCGACTGAGATAATAAATAGCCTGTTCATGGCCATCTTTATTTTTCTGGGCAAGTAATGCACCAAGAGAATGATCCATGGCTCGAACATATAGAAGGAATGGTATTCCCGAGACGGGAGGTACCAAAACTGGAGGGTTCATGAGATACTGTTTAATATCGTCAAATGCTTTTTGACATTCTTCGTTCCAAACGAAAGATACACCTTTTCTTCAGAAGTTTGTTGAATGGTCTGCAGCGTCCTGATAAGTTGGAAATGAATCTCCTGATATAAGCGATTCTTCTTTGAAATCCTCGTAGCTCTTTTAAGGTGCGTGGAGGACGCATCTCTTGAATGGCTTTGATCTTCTCGGGATCCACGTGTATACCTTTAGCGGTAATGACGAAGCCGAGAAATTTACCACTAGAGACGCCCAAGAAGGACTTAGTAGGGTTCATTTTAAGTTGATGCTGGCACATTAAATCAAAGATAGTCTTCAAATCTTGGATATGATCCTCCTTTCGTCGACTTTTGACTGCAATATCATCAACATAGCATTCGACTATTTTCCGGAGATGTTCGCGGAATATAGTGCTCATTGCTCGCTGATATGTTGCCCCTGCATTCTTGAGACCAAACGGCATCACTGTATAACAGTATGTACCGATCGGCGTTCTGAAGGAAGTGTGTTTTTTATCATCTGAAAACATTTTGATCTGGTTGTATCCCGAATATCCATCCATAAATGACATTCGTTCGAAACCACATATATTGTCGATCATGACATCTGTAATTGGAAGAGGAAACTCGTCTTTAGGACAAGCTGCATTGAGATCGCGAAAGTCTATACAGACTCGGATCTTGCCAGTCTTTTTAAGGACAGGAACGATGTTAGCCACCCATTCAGGATGTTGTTCCTCTCAAATAAATCCGGAAGCCATAAGCTTGTTGACTTCAGCTTCAATTGCATCCATGATGTCTGGACGAAATTGTCGCTGTTGTTGTTTGACCGGTTTAGCATTTGGCATGATATTGAGTTTGTGCATTGCAATCTTTGGATCTAGTCCTGGCATATCCTCATAACTCCAGGCAAAGACATCGATATAGTCACGAATAAGTTTAATCATGTCTTGCTTATCTGTTTCTGAAAGACTTTCACTGATGAATATTGGTTTAGGAGACCCTTCTTCACCAACATCAATTTGGATCAGTTTATCTTCAGTAGGAGGTTCCCTCTGCTCGAACCTGAATTCCCATTGATTATCTAATCTTTGAGCCCATTGTTCCGATTCGGGTGATATTTCAAAATCATCCTCATCTTCATCATTTTCTTGCGGGCCACCAACGGAGACCATATTGATGGATAAAATAGAGCGATGGAGATCGCCAATACTTGTGTCAGAATCCCAAGAGAGGGAATCAGAAGACTCAGATCGTTCGTCTTCATCGGATTTTGAATCTTCATGGACGATGTTGATAAAGGAGGTAGGAGCAATGTAACCTAAACCACATTTTGTCCTTCCATATTTTAATGGAGGAATTCGAACAGGCATTCTTCTTCCTTTTCCATTATTGAGACTGGTTCTAAAGTCATAACCCATATTCTTGATGATATTTTTAGATTGCTGACTGTAGCGACGCAGTTGTAATCTTCCAGTATCGTCGTTTGTGTCATCTTCTTCCAAGTTAGGAGGATTCTGGGGTCCTTTATAAAAGAAGATTGGATTTTCTCCCTTCTTTCTAGCAGGGACCACGAAGTATGATTTTTGTATGGATTCCAATGATACGTCTGTATGAAGAGTTTGAACAACCCCTATAGTTAGTGACTCTAAGCTATCTAGCAATTGTAAATAACTTTGTACATGATTACAGACATCAATATACTGCAAAGGAGATGCTTCATTAATATTAGATACTGTATTTACAACAGAAGGATGAGCCTTATCAGACTTAGTCAAATTAATGACAAAAGGGGAAGAGGAAGAACGATCAGAAGTTTTGTTTCGATTAAGATCGATAACAAAAGGCTCAGAAGAGGTGAGCTCCCTTGAAGAAGATCGTGGATAAGTAGTACGTCCACTGACTGGAATGACTACAGTATCTGGTCTAGCCTGAGAAGATGAAGGGGGAGTGGTACGTCCACTGACAGGAATTATCAGTAAACTTTGTGGAGCTTGGGAAGACAACACAGTAGTACGTCCACTGACAGGAATTATCAGTGAGCCTTGTGGAGCCTGGACAGGTGATGAAGTAGTACGTCCACTGACAGGAATTATCAGTGAGCCTTCTTCAGATGATTTAACAGACTGCGGAGGAGTGATACGCCCTTTTACAGGAATAATAAAAGTGCCAACTTTTGCTATCTCATCATCATTATCCATAGCTTGTAAGACTTTTGAGTATTCATCTTTGTACATGCGAGCGTCATTGAAGTAAGCTTCAACTCCTTTGAATGGATAGAGATCTGCAACCTCCTTTTGAACTTCTCCATTATCATCAACATATTTGAAGCACTGATGAAGAGTCGAAGGAACGACATTATGTTCATGCAAGAATGGTCTTCCCAATAAAGCGTTGTATGAGCAACCATGATTGTCGATGATGTAAAAAGTAACTTTAGTGCGAAGATCGCCTATTTGAAATTTGAGGCGAATCTTGCCCAAAGGCTCGCTTTTTCCTTGATTGAATCCCAAGATGGTAGTGATAGTGCTGGAAAGACTATGCACAGGTATCTTCAGTGCATCTAGCATAGCTTTTGGCATAATACTGAGAGCGGATCCTGGATCAATCAGGAGACGATCAACCTTCATAGAATCAATATATCCTGTATGATATAAAGGACGGTCATGTCGATTATCCTCTAGCAGCATATCGTCCTGCGTAAAGGTCATGTTTGGAATAAATTCCAATACATTATGGCAATGAGAAACAGATTCTGTTTCCAACTTCTTGAGAAGAGTTAGGCAGGTTTCTGCTTGCAGCAGTGCTTCACTTAGAGTTTCTCGAGTCTCTTTAGAGAGGCGTAAGAGCTCGAAGATTGATAATTTAGCTGGGGTATTGGCTAGTTGAGCCAATATATCAAAATTATAAGGCTTTTCAAGTCCTGTAGGAGATGACTTCTTCAATGGTTTGTCGAAGCGGACTTGTTGTTTGCCTTTGTCAGCTGCTGTTGGTTTAGAAGGAACTGTCTCAACAGGAACATTTAAAGGCTCTTCAGTAGAGACTGGTGTTGGAGCTGTAACCGGAGGGACATCAGAAGTTTCTTCAGGAATTTCAGCATAATCTTTCAAATATATTTTTCCTGACCGAGTTCCAGCATGAACTTCAACTTCAGATTCTGGTTCAGGGTCTATGGAAACCATGTTGCAATTCTTTATCTTGTTCTTGGTTCTTTTATGTTTGATGAGAGCTTCATTCCAGAAACCAAGGCCAACACGAGATTGATTATGCCTCATAGTGATGGCTAAAGGTGCTCGGAGTCCTTTGTCTGAGTTCAAACCAGGAGCAGTGGCTAGATCATAACCCATCTTCGCCATCAATTCACGAGATTGTGAACTGTATAGATGAAAAGCAGGCTTGTACCTATTTTCAAATTGAGGTACAGATTTTATCTCCGTAGGGAGTGAATTTCCTGCCAAGATAAAAGTAGAGGTTAGATAAAAATCGGGTGTGAAACTAGAAGTCACATTGCATGACTTAGTCTTCCCGAGCTTCTTTTTAGATGAGGAAGTCTTCCGAGGAGAAGAGGAAGACGTTTCAAACTCCATCATTAAATTCGGGTGAATCCACATGATCTCTCCCTTCTTAGTTGTGACAGGAACAAGTCCTTCATTCTGTGCTGGTGGGATATTTACAACTTCGAGAGTTGCTTTGGGGATAGGAACAATCCCACTTTCCACCATTAAGGGAGGGAAGTCACCGAACTGCATTGATATTACATTTGCTGTGACTGTTTTGTCTTTGGGTGTTAGTGTCACAGCTCCTGATTTAATCATCTCTTGAATCTTCCCTTTTAATACATAGCAAGACCGGATTGTATGACCCAGCATTCTATGATATGGACAGTATTTTGGATGATCTGTCTTATTGGCTTCATCAGGCTTTTTGATTTCTGGCAATTGAATCTTGTTACCTTTGAGCAAGCATTCAAAGATACCCTGAACATCATCATCGTCAAAAGAATATTCTTTCTTCGGCCGAGGAGGTCTCTATTGTTGATTTGTTGGAGCTGGAGTAGCTTGGGTAGTCTTTACCTCTTGACTACTGCTTTGGAGATTGACTTCAAGAGCTTCTTTCCCTTTGCGATTGTTGGGTCGAGTACTATTGCTAGCACTTTGATTTGATTCCTTGGGAGCCATTTGTACCCCCAGACCCTTGAAGGTTTCAGCACTGACCTCGACAGCTTTGGAACTGACGATGAATGAAGGCCAATCTTGGAACTGAGTGGACCCTGTCCACATGTTGATAATTGGTAAGAGATTCGACTTGCAAGTGTCGATAGTAACAGCATCGGGAGTTCCGAGAGGCATTTTGAGGGCTTCTCTTCTGAATCTTTCAATGAAGTCCTCGGTGGTTTCATTATTTTTCTGTTTAATTCTTATGAGGGCTGACATGGTCATGTCATTAAGCCCTTCATAGAATCGTTCAAGAAACATTTGCTTGAAACCAGCAAATGAGGTAATGCACCCATCAGGGAGACTTCTATACCATTCATAAGCCGTTCCTTTGAGACATCCAACGAACACCCGAGTAAGGAGGGCGTCACTTGGTTGCAGTTGATCAGTCATTACTTCAAAGTGATTAATGAACTGACTTGGGGAGGTTGTCCCATCAAAGAAAGAGATAGTCGGAGGCTTGTGTTTAGGAGGATATGATACTTGCTTCCATTCTATCGGGTAAGGTTGCTTGATACCTAACCTTTGTAAGCCATCCTTCTGTTTGAATGCCTCGAATTGAGTTCGAAGATTCCTTAACTCTTCAGTAACAATTCCAGAAGATTGGGGAGTTGTAACTTGTTGAGTGTAATTGGGAGGAGGGACTGCAGCATATGTACCACCCCCAGCTTCAGACTGACTTGGAGTGGGTTGTACAGGAACATTAGATTGTACCCCCGGAATAGTAGAGGGTTCCGGGTTTGGAACAACAGGAGTATTTAATACAACTGGAGGAGCTGTCTATTGGACTTGCTGAGTTTGATACTGAGCTTGCATAAGAGTGTGCATAGCATTCAATGTATCTGCCATAGCTCGCAACTGTTGTTCTAAGGAAGAAATCCTTTGTTCATGAGCTTCGGTGCTAGTTGAAGGTTCATGATTGCCCTCTGCCATGTAAGTAGTAATCATTCGAGGAATAGATGATGAAACAGTCTGTTCTGAATCATCACTGTGTGAGTCGGTATCTTTCCTGGGGCTACTTACGGGAGTCAACACTGGAAAGTTGGATTCTCCAAGGAAGTCCTCTGTGATCTCCGGATTACCACTTGGATGAGAAGAAGAAGAGATCCTGGCCAAGGCTCCGGTCCTGGATCGGGTGCCGAGATAAACACCATCTTCAGAGTCTGATATAGCATCAGACCGTATGCTACCTCCAATATTTCTGGAGGTCATGTTGACAAAAGCATAAAGAGGTTCATCTTCATCCAACATTGGTTCATACTGAATCCGTTCGAAAACAGATTGTCTTTTTGGTGAACAACAACATTGAATTACAACTCGAGGTTGGAAGTTGCAACCATGCTTTTTATGGCAAATATGAGCAATATCATAGCCTGATGGAGTGTCAATTCTCCGTTTATTTTGCAAATACTCCCGGAGATCTGTAGGAACAGATTGGGAAGTACTTGAAGATAGTTTCTGTGTAGAAACTTGTCTTTTGTTCTTCTGTCTTCTCGGTTCTTGAGTGTATAAAGACTGATTAATTTGAGCCACATAATTCTTGGCATATTCTGCATCAGGGTCTAATATACTTGTCTCAGTGGAACCGAGATGATTCTGATTAAGCTTGTTACGAAGATCCATAGGAGATCTGACTTTGATATCAGTCTTGGATACTTGTAATTTGCCTTTCTCAGATCGAGAAATTTGGAGAGAAGGAAGATGGGTATTATTCCGACTGGGAGTCGGTAATAATCCATCTTTAGAGGAATTAGCCAAAAGGCGTTTTCCTTTGTTTGATCTAGTAAGAGTACTAGTCAAATTAACTCCAGAGGTAAAGACCTTAGAAGTAGAGGAGTTGACTAAAGATTCTTTCTCCTTGGTTGGCACAAGATGTACAAGTTGAGGGGGAATCATTTGTATGTTCTGTGGAAGAGAACCCCCAGCTTGATTTTAAGAAACAGTCAGAGGACTGTATCTGTTAGCATACGCTGACTTCAGTTTGGACTTCTGGTCATACGCTGCCTTTTTATTAGCATACGCTGGCTTTGGCTTAGCGTACGCTGCCTGATGTTGGCTTTTGTATGCCGTCTTTGCCGTACGCTGCCCTTTGAATGCCATACGTACAGAGTCATCAATGGCTAAAGAGCCGACTGCTGTCGTAAGAGTAGAGGGAGAAGGGACTTTGACATGTCCAGAGATGGTTTTCCTTGTACACGCTGACTTGGTTAAAGAACCAACTTTGTCAGCGTGACTAGGAGAAGTCACTGTTGCCGTGTTCAGAGAAGCCGAAGTGTGCTTAGTGGAAGTTGAAGACATGTTCTTGTCAGCGTGAGAAGTGACAGAAGCGTCTCGGGCTGTTGAAGAAGACTTAGGGACATAGACAGTGCGTCCCTTCTTCTTGGCAGCAGGAAGAGCGGAGGAAGCAGTACGGCCCTCCTTCGCCTTGAGCATTTCTTCGTAAGCAGATTGGTCGAATTGTACAACCATCGTCTTCTTCGTCAAGCCGATCGACGAAGTATCGCATTGAGTTGTTGCTATCTCGTTGGAGGAGACAGCTTTCCCCAGCAGAGTCGCCAATTTATTTTCCATAAATAAATTTACTTTATTTATTTTGTATCTGAGAAAATTACAACTGTAGGAATCTAATCTAGAAGACGATTACTTTATCCCTTGGACGATGCGACGAAGAAAACTCGAACTTTGAAGAACTTGGACAGCAACTGGGCAATCTCTCTGTTCTCTCTGCAATTGACTGTAGTCTCTGATGAAGATGAAGAAACTCTCTTTTATAGAGTTCAGGATAACTGTCCTTAAGCATACGCTCAGGTAGTTACTTGACGTGTGCATAACTGCAGGGACGCGTGGCAAATTCTGATGGAGACACATTAGCGTGCGGTTGAAAGTAGTGGAGCATATTCAGGAGAGATTGATGGCATGAATGCCACGTTGCATAACTTCTGAAGAAGTGGATAACTGAGTGCAGGACACGTAAAAACGTGTGTTAACTGCACGTTGAAAATCATTATGAACACAACTGCTGTGATACGCTGCCTTAGAAGAAGAGTCATATGCTAACTTTTGAGGTCACATGTCTTGCATACGCTGACTTGGACAGCGTAGAACCATATAAAGCTGATACGTTCACATTATTGATAGGGAGTCGTATGGAAACTATACGCTCACTTAACAAGGAGTCGTATGGAATCCATACGCTCATTTGGTTGGCAAGGAGCCGTATGGAATCCATACGCTCACTTGGTTGGCAAGGAGCCGTATGGAATCCATACGCTCACTTGGTTGAGTCGTATGTTTGAATAAGTAGACACGTGGCATGTTTGAATAAGTAGACACGTGGATATCATCAATCTTCTTTGATACACCATATCTTCCAATAACTGACAAAATCTTCTCGAGCGTCGTGACTGCGGATATGATGGCTGACAGACTGTCAAAACTGACAGTAATGATGGCTTTTACATTTATGAGAGATGCTGAGTTGTCCTCGTAAAAGACAAAACTGACTCTTCGAAAACCTATACGACGGCTAGTCTTCATTGGACAGTTGTCTTTGCACGAAAGACGAAGTGTCAGATTCCTCCTTTATTAAATACATGCTGTGCTGTCATCTCAAGAAATATTAAAATATTCACTGAGCGTATGGCCTTGACTGAGCGTATGGCCTTGAGCGTATGACTTGGACTGAGCGTATGGCTTTGAGTGTATGACTTGGACTGAGCGTATGGCTTTGAGCGTATGACTTGGACTGAGTCTTATGTCAGCGTGTCATAATTTTCACACCCTACAATTACTTATATGGTGACCGAGTGGAAATGTACACAGACCATAAAAGTCTGAAGTACATCTTTACTCAGAAGGAACTAAACATGAGGCAGAGAAGATGGCTGGAGTTGATCAAGGATTATGACGTGGAGCTTCAGTATCACCCAGGCAAGGCTAATGTAGTAGCAGACGCTCTTAGCAGAAGAGGCGGCGCATTTATGTTGACAACACAGAGGCATATCTTAGAAGATCTTCAGGAGATGGGCATCGAAGTTATACTTCCTAGTGATGTAGGAGTTCTAACAAGTCTGCAAGTTCAATCCGACTTGGTAGACAGGATCAAGGCAGCTCAGGCACAGGACCCAAGGATTCAGAAGCTTAGGGCAGAATGTGAGTCAGGAATCAGGAAGGAGATGAGAATTCATGAAGATGGTACACTTAGGTTTGGATCACGTCTATGTGTGCCTAGTAGAGATATCAGACAGGAGGTTATGGCAGAAGCTCATAGTTCTCAGTATTCTATTCATCCTGGAGGGACCAAGATGTACCAAGATATTAAGCAGCATTTCTGGTGGAACGGGATGAAGAGGGAGATAGCTAGATTTGTTTCCCGTTGCTTGGTATGTCAGCAAGTGAAGGCAGAACAGCAGAGGCCAGCTGGGTTATTGCAACCGCTCCCTATCCCAGAATGGAAATGGGAGCATATTACAATGGACTTTGTGACCGGTTTACCGAGATCACCAAGTGGTAAGGATGCTATTTGGGTAATCGTAGATCGGCTTACGAAGGTAGCACACTTTCTTCCTTTCAGAGTAGGGCAATCTACAGAAAAGTTGGCAGAGTTATATATGCAACAGATAGTCAGGCAACATGGAGTCCCTGCCAATATTGTGTCGGATCGAGATACCCGCTTTACATCATATTTTTGGAAGAGCTTGCATCATAGTTTGGGTACCAAGTTAAGATTTAGCACGGCTTACCATCCGCAGACGGATGGGCAGTCAGAAAGAACGATTCAGACTTTAGAAGACATGTTACGAGCTTGCACTCTAGATTTTGGAGGGTCTTGGGAGAGTCACCTGCACTTGGTCGAGTTCTCATACAATAATAGTTATCAAGCCAGTATCCAGATGGCGCCATTTGAAGCACTATATGGTAAGAAGTGCAGGTCACCGCTTGCATGGGATGATATCGGAGAGAGGAAGATGTTAGGCCCGGAAATGATTGTTCAGACGGTTGAAGTGGTTAAGGGAATTAGAGAGCGACTTCGAGTTGCGCAGGACCGACATCGTCATTGGGCGGACCAGCATCGTAGGCCGTTAGAGTTCTCTGTTGGGGACCACGTATTCTTGCGGATCTCACCTACTCGTGGGGTCATTAGATTTGGCGTTCGCAGGAAATTGAGTCTGCGGTACGTGGGCCCATTTGTTATCCTTGATCGGGTAGGCGATGTTGCTTATCGTTTATCCCTCCCACCTTCGTTACGAGAGGTGCATGACGTGTTTTATGTATCTCAATTACGTAGGTATGTATCGGACCCAAGCCATATCCTCGATCATTCTGAGCTGGTTGTTAGTACCAACCTGTCTTACGAGGAAGCCTGTGTCTATTTTGGACCGAAGAGAGAAGATACTCAAGAACCGAACAATTAGTCTTGTCCGTGTTGCTTGGGTCATCACTCCTTGGAAGAGTCAACGTGGAAACGTGAGGATGATATCCGATCACGGTATCCACACATGTTTGACTCGCAAGGTATATCTCTTTCTGTATACCTTGATTGTCCTGATTCTTCATGCTTATCACCTTATGGGTAGAGCTACTTGATATCGTGGATTGATGAATTTACATATATAGTACTTGCTTTTGATATGGTAAAAAATGATTGCTTACTCACTAGAATTGCTTGTATTAGTTTAGCTCTGATATTTCTATCCTGCTTGGATTTGAAATTCCGAGGACGAAATTTTTCTAAAGTGGGTAGAGATATCACTCCTCGTTCCCAGAATGCGTATTTTTATACATGTACAACTCGTATATATTCATTTAGTATTTATCATGTCTTATCCTGTATTTAAATTTCTTTAAGTTCATGTTAATTAATTATCTGCTCTTTAATTTTCATATTAATTAATTTCCTGCAATTTTATTTCTACATTTTAATTCTGTATTTTATTTTCTGCTCTTAACCTCTCTGCCTTACTTTCGGGTTGGCCTTGGATGGATCCGAATACAACCCGACCCTATAACCCCCACCTACCACCCCTTTCATATTTAAAGCCCTCATCTTCTTCTCTCTCCTCATAACTCTCATTCTTCACCATTACTTCTTCTTCTTCCTCTCATCACTTCTCCACCTACCAGCAGTAGCAGTAGGCAAGTACATCTTGCTTCTTGCTTCCACTTGGAGAACCATTTTTATGGTTCATTTGTCTTCCTCTCATGATCCTGAGAGAGTTTACTACTTAGCATTTTTGATTTCTGTGGCTTGTTTCTCCTAGATCTGAGTTGTTGTATTCTGTTGTCCATGGGTTTTTGATCTCCCAACTTGGCGTGTTTTCGGAGATAGATAGTTCATGTGGTAGAACTGCTCGTTAGTCACGCACACGTCTTTACGTGTCTGCGTGAATTTTCAGTCACGCACACGTCTTTACGTGTCTGCGTGAATTTTCAGTCACGCTCACGTTCTTACATGAGTGCGTGAATTTTTAGTCATGCACACGTTCTTACGTGCGTACGTGAATTTTTAGTCACGCACACGTTCTTGCGTGTCAGCGTGACATTTTAGTTACGCACACATCCTTGCGTGCGTGCGTGGATTTCTTATCATTTTCCACGCTCACTTTTTCACGCTTACTTTTCACGCTCACGCTGTACGTACCAACGTGAACCACTTTTCACGCTCACGTTGTTTATACGCTCACTCCTTCACACTAGACTTGTTGGCGTGACTTGTTGGCCTTAGCATAGACTTGTTGGCGTGACTTTCTGACCTGGGTGTTTCTATTTGTTCTCTAATTTATTCATTTAATGGTAGCATGATAGTTTTTCTATTATATCCTTACGCCTTTTGCATGAACTCGATAATCTTAGCATGTTAATATTGTTAATACATATGGTTGTGTAGAACGTGCCCTGTATCTTGATTGGTTTATGGATGCCCAGTAAGACTGGAACTTGACCTTGAGAGTTGTAGACTCGACCCTATTTAATTACTAAATGACTTTCATGCCTTGTCACCATTGATGATGATGGTTATCTTGACTAAATTGATCATGTGTTCCTAGTTGGAACTAAGAGACTGGCCAGTCGTCTTATTGAATTGAATAAATGAGACACGTTCATGTTATGAACTATTGTAATCGACCGGCTGATCCCGAATATTGACATACATGCACATGCAGGCTTCAATCTATTTATTTATTTATTTACTTATTTATTTTACAAAAGAAGCATGTGTACTTTATGGTCAAGGCATGATTATTCCGTGGTTAGTTTGGATTGTTGCATTACGCTATGTAAGACCTACAACCTAACCGCACTGGTATCGTTGTAGAGTTGTGCATATCGTACCCCGTACGAAAGTACTCATTTGAATGACCATGATCCACGGCATGGGATTTCACTCAATGTAGAGACTATTAAGTTAAATAAAATAATAATTACATGGAGAGAATGGATTCCCGAGTTCTTACATGGCAGCCCTCTTGGGACTAGTAGTGCCCGACAGGTCGGCTGGTTCCCACAGATACTGTAAACCTGCCACACGGGCAGGGAGCGGTATCTGCTTATATTATTATTGTATATTATATATTGATGACGGGCGTCCCGCTGGGACTCGTCTAATTCATGAATGACGCAATTGATTGACTGGATAGACTAGCCTTGCTCGCACATAGTAAGAACTGAGGAATCTTTATTGCATAATTCCAGGATAACTTGGGACTCACAATAGCAAGCCGTAGGAGTTGATTGGCCGTTCAAGATGATTTGTTTGTGCACTGTACCTACTATGTTGCCTAACTGAGATGATCAGAATGTCAGGACATGACGGGCCAACTTCTGTCCTTGTTTGGTTGGGAGGTTGGTTCGAAGTGTCGTGATGTTATGTGAAACCTTGTGGAAAGCAGAGATCTATTATTATATTCTCTTACTTACTGGTTTAATCCTTCATATCGTCCTTCCTTGTGGTACTTGCTATTAGAGGTCTAACCCCTCTGGTTTTACATGGCCAGATTTAGAGCCGGTTCCCGAGGACTCAGCCTACTTCCACCTCCAAGATGGTCAATACTAGGGGAATGATCGCAGGAGGACTCGAGTGGGTCCCTTACTTCACCGCTCATTTTGCTATTTACTTTATACTTAGCCGTTTGGCACCGACATGTTAGTCGGATTGTCTTGTACCTACTTTTACATAATTGTAATTAAGTCAGACTGCAGCTGATAACAATTGTGCATACTTGCTATATCATCTGGCTATGTTTTGTAAAGCCAGATCTCAAGAACATTTTGATTCAAGCGTTTGGGATGCCATACTGCTTTATCTTACATATTCTCTATTTTTGCTTCTTGTTTGAATGATTGAGACAACAGATGTGAAGTGACCATAGTAAGACTTTCATGTAGTATGCATCCCCTCGTCTGGTTAGACAGCATTGATCGTATTATACGGTATTCTTCTACCCGTAATACGTAGCTGGCTGAGTCATTCCCCCGCTCTCCAGTATTCTGGTTCTGGGGCGTGACACACTAGCACATGTTCAATCATTTTTCTATGAAATGTACTTAGCTTTAATTATTCTTTCCCACATGCCATGATATGTCTTTTTGATAGATTCTTTCTTACAAGCTATGATAATTGTTGCCATGCCTTCTTTGCTTACTAGATAGTGGCCCGTCGTGACGCACTCATGATACATGTCTTCTTTGCTTACTAGATAGTGATCCGTCGTGGTGCACTCTTGTATATGTCTTTCTTTGCTTACATGATAGTGGCTTGTCATGGCGCACTCTTGATTCTAGTACATGTCTAGCTCCTTGATAGTGGCTCATCGTAGCGCACTTCTAGCTTCTTTTTTATTATATTTTCTTGTTATGGCTTGTTATGGTGCACATTCTCGCTTTTCTCCAGTCTTGCATGTCTCATGTCTAGGATGGATTCTGCGGAGTGCCACACCCGAAATCCAACAAGAAAATGTTAAGGACTAAACAACTAGCTTGATTACTTAGATCATTGAGGATTTCCCAGTTACCTGTTGCCCCTTTGGTCTTGGTCTTATATATATATTCATGGGATTTGGAGCTATCTGTCATGATGAGCACATTCCAGTGCACCGTCGAGTGTTGCACCGGGTACATTTGTCTCCTGGGCGATGTACCCATTATTATATGTCTTAGGGTACATTTGTCTTTCGGGTGATGTACCCACCATTATAGGATACATTTATCTTCCGGGCGATGTATCCACTATATACCATTGTATCCTTGGCTTGGATCATTCAGGTAGTAGCAGGCAGGTAATTGGACTTGAATTTCTCAAACTTGCATTTATTATTAATTAGGATTGTGATAACCCTAGTTATCTAATGTATAAAGTCGTACTCATTGCTTGGCCGTGATTATTATATGGAGTCCAGTCTAGTCTAGTTTTGTCTAGGCAGTGTCTGGATTTATTTATTTTCAGTACATCTTTGTTTATGCTTTACTTTTGCCGGCAAATGATTAGATACTAAAGTTCTGTTCAGGAGAAGGGTTACAACCCCGGTCCTTGTTTGGTTTACGTGTTGTAACTTGGGTTCTGGAATAGTTCCAAGTCATCTTATCATTTGTCGTTCTATATAGTATCTCACATGCTCACATGTCTTAGTTATCTTACATGCTCACATGTCTCAGTTACCCTACAAGCTCACATGTTCCAGTTATCTTACATGTTCCAGTTATCTAACATGCTCACATGTCCCGGCTACTTAACATGCTCACATGTCTAGTTTATCTTTCATGTTCACATGCTTCCTTTTCCTTACAAGTACACAGTTTATATTATGCCACATGTTATTTACTTTATGCTACATGTTGATTTACTTATTGTCTTTTATATTCTCGAGATAAGTGCATTGGTAGCGCACGAGTCTCGATTTGCATATGCTTATTTATGTCTCTATCCGTTGCTATGATTTGCATGCTGGTTTTAGTTCATAGTTTGGCTTCCTTGTGGTACTTGCTATTGGGGGTCTGAACCCACTGGTTTTGCATTGACCAGATTTTGCATTGACCAGATTTAGTAAAGAAGGCATAGTCCTTCACAATTTGTGATGCACTATATGACGGATTATCTCTAATTAAATCAACTATTTTTGTCTTAACCCATGCACCGGTAGCTAGTCGATGACGTCCTGTCGTAAGTCCACTTAAACAAGAATGACGACTTTCTAGTGTACTAACTTTAACTATTTGTCCTTTTTCTATGGATTTGGCATATACTCTCCAATGATAATTCTGTTTATCACAATTATATATAATTCCATGGGAATTATTCATAGCACTGGCTGAACAACTAAAATTACGCTGAATTGCTAAACTACTTATAAAACTTCTAAATTTTGAACGAGTGTCAAATGTTTGTCCTACAAATAATTCAGGAGTGTTAGAATTATCAGTACTATCATCATCTATCTCATAACCAGTATTTTCAATTAAATCATCACTATTTTCATTGTCCTCATCATTATCATCATCATCATCATCATCATCATCATCATCATCATCATCATCATCATCAGCATAATCATCATCATCATTATGTTCATCTAGTAAGGGAGTAATTGTTTGAGAAGAACTAGCACCTGTGTCAACATGTGGGTAATTAGAAACAAATTCATCATTAGTTCTATTAGAAAATGATGAAACTTGAGTAACATATAAACTAATATAAGGTGATTGCAAATTAATCTCAAGAATAAAATTCTATGCTTCTTCACCATCTATCAATAAACATGTGGAACCAAAAACAGACTTTAAAATAAATTGATAATTAATGAAAAATGCGTTGAAATTAAATTGCGTAAATTTTCTAAAGTAATATGGCGATAAGTTGTCAAAAAATTGGGTGTCACCTCCTTCGTAAGTTAACCTATTTACTCTACCACCATGTGAGCATACTATTTTAATATTATGGTCCATGGAAAAAAAAGTTGTTTGAGAATGTTTAGCTAATAGGGAGCGAGAACTTGTAAGAGGAAGAGAAGCTTCAGAGGGAGATACTAGCTTCCGTGAGGAATTGGAAGCTTGTAAGAGGGAGATACTAGCTTCTTTGAAGAGTTGCGCTTCCAAGCTTCAGAGGAGTGCTTCTGTGAGAGATAGGAGAAAAAGTAATGTGCTTCTGTGAGAGATAGGAGAAAGAGTAATGTGTTTGTGTAGAGAGAGAGAAAGAAAGTTAGCATTGCAATAAATAAACGTTGAGAATAGAGACGTTAAATTGTAGCCGTTAAAATGTAGCCATTGAAATGTAGGCGTTGGAAGTGGAATGTTGGAAAATAGCGCGCCAGAAATGATGGCGCACTCTAATTGGCGCTCTCCTTCTATTGGACCGCGCCATCGCTGATGGCTATGGAACGCGCCATCTATGATGGCGCTCCCATCTTGTCAGTCGCGCCATCCTATCTTGTCAGTCGCGCCATCCCATCTTGTCACCTACCCATGTGTAGCGCGCCATGGACCATGGCTCTTCGTGTAGAGCACGCCATGGTTCATGGCTCTTCCTGGATAGCGCGCCATGAGTGATGGCATCCCATAGTGCACGCGCCATCAACGATGGCGCGCCATCATCTCCCTCCAGCCACTTTCACCAGAGCGCCATCAGAAATGTCGCTTCGTTACGCAAAACACAATTTCTCCAAACTTCTTACTTTTCTTAAAATTTCGGTAAACTTCTTTATCCTATATGAAAATTTCTGATAAAAAAAACATAATAATATGTTATACTTTTGTTTATTTCTCTCTCTTATTTAGTTTTAGGATCCAGTACAGTATTGAAACTTTGGGTTTATGTCTCCATAATGTTTATAATAAAACTTGGGTCTCATTCTAAACAATTGACTTGAGTGATTGTCCAAAATAGTAATCTAATAAATATAAATTTTGAATATTATATGAAATTCTAAAACTAAACGAAAATATATAAAGGTTATGTGACTTGGGTTATTAAGTTTTAAAAAAATGCTATTTGTCCTCCAAAATGTTGCTCCTTACATGACAGCTGACGTGGCAGCTGGAATGTCAGCTGACATGACAAATTCTAAAATTAAAATTAAAACTAACATTGAAATTAATATTAAAATTAATATTAAATTTAACATTAAATTTAACATTAAAATTAATATTTTAATATTAATATTAAAATTAAAATTAAAATTAATATTAATATTAGATTAACATTAACACTTAAATTAATATTAAAATTAATGTTAATATTAATTTTAATATTAACATTAACTTTCAAAAAATTGGGTAATTACTTTTTTGGGTTAGAATTTGTCATGTCAGCTGACACGTAAGGAGGAATGGATTGGAAGGACATTTTGGAGGTACGAACAGCATTTATACTCTTAGTTTTGTATGGTGGAAGTTTTTTGACTTTGGCTTATTTAGTTTTGTCATGGCCAATCGAGAATAAGACTTGTGATAATGTTGTTTACTTCTATTATGATCATCATTTTTGTACATTCTAGCCATTATAATGACATTGTACAATGAATAGAAGCCCATAAAATCAAACGTCTCACGATCGAAATCAGCAAGAACAAGTACATAACTTGCAAAGGTGAATTAAAGAACTTATTTTTTTGATATGAGAGAAAAGTGGAAGGGAATGATGTAATTTTTTTCTTATTTGGTACGGAAAGCAAATGAGAGAAAAAGTAGAAGAAAAAGTGAAGGGGCATTTCGAGTTGTTCACTGGGCCGGTTCGGCCCGGGCCCGCCCGTGGACCGGACCGGCCCGCCCCCCTGTAAGCCCGGACCGGCCCGCCGTGGGCCCGAACCGGCCCGGCCCCCCATCTGTACTCGGTTCGGGTCGGGCCCCCCCCCCCACAGCCCGAGCCCGGCCCGGCCCGGACCGGTAATTTTTTTTTTTTTTTTTTTGAATTAAACAGGCCCGGCCCGGTTGGACCGGCCCGGCCCGGCCCGCTGGGACCGGTCCAGCCTGACCCGACCGTTGAAATTTGTTTTTTTTTTTTTTTTTTTTTAACTTTTGACCGTTGGGAGGGGGGGTTCTTTTACCAAAATACCCCTCCCATATAGCCGTTATTAAAACGTTGGGAGGGGTATTTTGGTCTTTTTTGGCCTAAAATTACCAAAATAATCCCAAAAAATTCCTATAAATAGCCCAAAAATCCCATTTTTCATACACAACTCATTCCTCACAAATTCTCTACATCTCTCTACGGTGCTCTGGTGTTCTACGACTTTCCCTCCCCGGTGCTCTACGGCTTCCCGATCTCGCTCCCAACTCCATTCCGGCTCTACGGCTTCACGATCTTCCTCTCAATCTCTTACTTTCTTCTAACGTAGTTTACTTTATTTTATTTTATATATGGCTGGTGAAGGTTCAAACCCACCTGATCTTGCTGGACAGACATACCACTATTTTAGTTCTTTTTTTGACGGTACTGAAATTCCACCTGAGCAAGTTGCGACTCATCCGATTCCGGAGGGGTGCCAACAATCTCCTCCGGAAGTCGCTAGTACAACCCAACGTCCTGAAAAGAAAAAGAGGTCTAAGTATTGGGATTATTTTACTTTAATTTTTGAAACTAATCCTGATGGTTCTTTGGTTTTAGATGCCAAGGGGGAACCGAAATCGTACAAGGCGCAATGCAAGAAATGTTGCAACCAGTACGCATGGAAGAAGGGCGGTGGCACCGGGACCATATCCAGACACTACGACACTTGCTACGGGAAGGACACACTTCAAGCGTCCCAAACCCAAATAAGTTTCGGCGCCACCGGTTCTTCAATTGGTAACTTTACTTACTCAGCTGCTCGGCATAAAACCGAGTTAACTAAACATATTATTCGTGACGAGCTTCCTTTCACGACGGATGAAAGCGATTCTTTACGAGATTATGTATCACTTTCTCTAAACCCCTCCTTTACTAAAGTGAGTAGGCAACAAACTCGAAAGGAGGCAATTCGTCTCTTCAACGAGCAGAAAGCCGCTTTGAAAGCGGAATTTCAAAATATTAGTAAGTTGGCTATTACTTCTGATATTTGGACTACTAAATGGAGTTATGCTTATATTTGTATTACTGCACACTATGTAGATGCACAATGGATGTTGCAAAAACGCATCATCTCTCTTAAACTTATAGAATGTCCTCACACGGGAGCTGTAATTTCAAGTGAGATTTCAAGACACGTGCGTGAATATGATATTCACGCAAAAAAATTTTCTGTCTCTTTGGACAATGCATCAAACAACAATGCTGCTATGTCTTCTTTGTCAGTAATTTTTAAGCCTATTTTAGAAGGTAGACTTATGCATGTTAGGTGTGCTTGCCATATAATTAACTTAGTTGTTAAAGAATGTTTAAAATTTTTTGAACCCCATTTAGACACTCTGCGACAATGCTTGCTCCACCTAAACTCGTCTCCAAGTAGACAACAAAGTTTTGCATGCGCTTGCGCACATTTTCGTATGACTTTTAGAAGATTTGTGAAGGATATACCAACTAGGTGGAACTCCACCTACTTGATGTTGAAATCCGCAATTCCATTTAAGAGTGCTATTTCATATTATTGTAGTTCGGATGTCACCTTTGACTATCAGGTTACTGATGATGATTGGTTAGCAGCTGAAAGTGTTTGTGAATTTTTAGAAGTTTTTTACAATGCTACATTAACTCTTTCTGGTGTTTATTATCCCACATCTTGCTTAGCTTTACGTGAACTTTGTAACATGTCTTATTTATTTTCTAAATATAGAGATTATCCAAATTTTGAAATTGCGGTGAGTAATATGGAAGCCAAATTCAGGAAATATTGGGGTGAAGTACCTCTTTTATATTGTTTGGCTTCCATATTTGATCCTACAATCAAATTGGATGGCGTAGAGGTTTTATTAGAAGGATATGGAGAATATATGGGTATAGACGTTACTGACATGAAGGCAGAAGTTAAAGTGTCATTGGACAGGTTAGTTATACTGTACGAAGAAGGAGCAACGTCGACCCGACCAACTCAGGGGGGGGCTAGTAGTAGCTCCGGCTTGGCGTCTAAGCTATCAGCAGCCGGTCGCATACTACAAAGGAAGAAACAAAAGCAATCTTCCCAACCTACTCAAGAGTTGTCTGCTTACCTTAACTCTTATCAAGACGAAGATGAGACTCCAGATCACTTCGCCGTTCTAGAATGGTGGAAGAGACACGACAAGAGATTTCCTGTGCTTTCTAACATAGCACGTGATCTACTGATGGTTCCGGTGTCGACGGTAGCATCGGAGTCCTGTTTTAGTGCAAGTTCGAGGATGTTGAGCGATAGGAGGAGCCGCTTGAAGCCCGATATTTTGGAAGCGATCGTGTGCGTACAAGATTGGTTGGCTGCCGATAAAAGAACACAAAACCAGAAAGATGGAGAAGATCATGACATCCACGAGCTGGATTTGGAATCGCTTTCATTGCATGAAGGCGAACAACAATGAGGCTACGGTGCAAGGTATCAGGTATGTACATTTAAACTTATACATTTCAATTTTAAATTTTAACTTATACTTTCAAAAACTATTTTTTTTTTACTTATACTATTCAAATTTTTTAATTTAACTTATATTATTCAAATTTTTTAACTTATACTTTCAAAAACTATTTTTTACTTTAAAAAAAAAACATTTTTTAACTCCGCCTATGCCAAACAAGCATTTGCCGGTCCCAAGCCCGGATAAAGGAAGAGGGAGAAATGTTTTTTTATAATTTTTATAAATTTTTATAAACATTTGTAATATTGGTATAAACATTTGTATATATTTGTATAAACATTACTTTTATAAATATTTTGTATAAATATTTTATAAACATTTAAGTTACAAATTTTAAAAATTAAAATACAAAAGAAAATGATTACTTTTACATGGTTTTAAAAAGAAAATACGTATTTTGTAAAAACATTTTATAAACATTTTTATTAAAAAGAAAATATTTTATAAACATTTTATCATATTTTGTATAAACATTTTATAAACAATTGTATAAACATAAAATTATAAACATTTTATAAATATTTTTTAAACATATTTTGTATAAACATTTTATAAATATTTTTTTTATAAACATTTAAGTTAAAAAATTTTAAAATTAAAATACAAAAAAAAATATTAAAAAACAAAATTAAACAAAAAACTGTAAAAAAAAAAAAAAAAAAAAAAAAAAAAAACCCAAAAATTCGGGCCGGTCCGGTCAACCCGGCCTGAACCGGCCCGAACCGGCCTAGGCCCGGACCGGCCCGACCCCAATACCCCCGGTTCAATGGGCCGGGCTGGGCTGCGTGCCAACAAACCGGGCCGGGCTTAGCCCGGACCGAAAAATTACGTGGGCCGGTCCTGGACCGGCCCGAACCCGGTCAGGCCCGCCGCCCTTGGACCGTGGGCCGGCCCGGACCGGACCGGTTACATCTTGAGGGGCATTGTTCCTTTGGTTTTGTCCAAATAATTAATAAAATTTATTTTCTTCCATTTTTTGTTTCATATTAAATAAGAAAAAAAAATGTATTCCTTCCATTTTTTATCCCTCCTTTCCATATGGATGAAAATTCTCAAATTATTTCTATTATTTTTTATTGGAATTTTTTGACTTGTCTCCCATTTTGTTTGTCCAAATTAAGGGTGTATCCCACTGTTTTGCATTAATGTACATCATCCTCCACTTTGGATGCATTCCATCAAAAAAAAAAAAAAATTGAGACCAAAATGTCCTTATCTTCTTCCTCCCTCTTTCCTCTAACCTCCTCCCCGCGGCCACCACCACCGCTCCCCGCGTCTGCTCCCCCCCTCCGCCACCGCCCCCTCCCTCTCCCCCCCCCCCCCCCTCCCCTCCCCTCCCCTCCCCTCCACCCTCCACCACCGCACCCCTCCCCTCCCTGCAGCAGCAGCGGCGGGGGCGGCAACAGCGGCAGCGACAAGCAGCGGAGGCAGGGGGGAACGGGGGCGGTGGCCGTGGGGTGTAGGGGGTTGCGGTTGCCGCGCGCGGGGGGGGGGGGGGGGGGGGTGGGGGGGAGAAGAAGAAGAAAATAGGAGGAACATTTTGGTCCAAATTTTTTGGTTAAAACGTTTGACCGTTAATTTTTGACAAAATTCGTCAAATGTTGGGGTGGTGTACATTAATGCAAAACAGAGGGGTGCACCCTTAATTCAGACAAACAAAATGGAGGGCAAGTTAAAAATTTTTTTTTTATTTTTTTCACTTTTTCATCTTTTCTACCAAACATAGCGTAAAAAAAAAAAAACAGTGTAAAAGAAGACAAGTTATCAAAACAAAAAACAAAACAAATTATATGGATTGTGAAAAGAAAGATGATATATAAAGGTACAGACATTGTCATAGGTTAAAACTACAATAACTAACAAGTTTAGCAATTACTTTCTACAACCATCCATCCTCCTCTGGTATAAGTGGCGAGAACAAACTTTAACACTAATATCATATTTTTAGAGGACTGTTGACAGTCATTCGTCATTTCAAACATGACTTTTTCGATTCTGAAATTTAAAACTACATGAATGAAGTTCGAAACTTAAGAAATAGATCCAAATTAGACTACCAACTATGAAACTATACAAAAATAAATAACTAATGTTTAGAAATATGGAGAAAAAAGAGAGCATACATATCTATTTATTTTACACTTACAGTTGTGATCCCCCTCTACCCTTAATATTTTTAAAAAGGTTTTATGACATTCTTTGAAACTTAAAAAATAAAAAATATGACAATATGACATTTTGTATCTTCCTAGTAAAATACTCCCTAAACTTATATTTTCTGATTGGTTAAATTGTAACTTAATATTCTCAACTATTACTTTTTTTTTAACTGGATACCCTCAACTTTATAGGTACTAACTTAATATCCTATCTCAACTTATATTTCTAACTTGATACCCAAAATTTCTTATATTCCTAAACTACCATTCCCCTGCTGCTGGGGCCATCCCGCCCCCTCCCCCTCCGGCGACCCCCTCCCCCCCTCCCCCCCTCCCCTCCTACTCGCCTCCGGTCCCAACGACCCACCCTACCCGGCCCCAGCGTGCTACCCCGAAACCGCCGCCCCCGCCCAGTGCGCACCCACGCGCTGCCCAGCGTGCCCGTTCGTCGTGCCCCAAAGCATCTCCGCACCCGCCGTCCGCTGCCACCCAAAGTCTCAGAGAGGGGAGGTTGGGAGGAGAAGAGAAAGGATAATTTGATAAAAAAAATTAAAATATCAAATTAGTACCTATAAAAATTAAAAGTATTAAGTTAAAAAACGGTGATAGTTAAGAGTATCAAATTATAATTTAGTCTTTCTGATTTTAAAAGATATTGTTTTTCATAAAGGCTAGAGAAAATGTGGAGACTAGGGCACCACCCTAGAGCCAAAAGCCTGTTAGTTTTGTCCACATCCATTCAATTTCAATTCCACTTCATTCCCACTTGTGTTTTGCTATATATACACATCCCACTGTTATATTCAACCAACAATATATTGCTGACGTGACGAAAGCCCGCGCTCCAAATCCAAAGCATCTCAATAAAAAGGTTCTTCCTTTCTCGACCCCTCTTCTCCAAAAAAAACACTGAATCAATATTCTCTCTCTCTATAAAGTTCGCTCCTTTTTTTCTTTTTTTTCCTTCCTTTCCTTTCTCTCTCTCTTTATCTATAGAATAAATCTCATATTTCCGTATATATACAGACTATTTCCTCGCTTATGGTGTCGATGGCGGCGCTCTCTTCTCCGGCCACGGCGAGGACCAGAGCTTCTCCTCTCCGGCGAGGGTTCAGGACGCTGGAGCGCAGGGATCCTTCGCCTCGGCTTGTGGTAAGGTTTCGGACCTCTTCGATCGGTAAATTTGGGAGTTTGTGATCCGCGTCCTATATGTGTCCGATGAGACACCGGTTTTCGAAGCGTCCGCGCTTTCTAGGTTTCTAGGCCGGGCGGTTTTTTTGGGCATCGTAAAAAAAGGGACTGCTTTTTTTGTTTATTATTTAGGAAATTTGTACTTATTTTGTGTCCATGTGCAACAACTCTTTTTGCTATGAATTTGGTTTTTAGTCTTAAACCCTAAAAAGTGTTCTCTCTCTCTCTCTCTCTCTCTCTCTCTCTCTCTCTCTCCACATAGAAATGTACAAGGTTGTCCCTTTTATAAAATATATGGCAGTCCGAAGAAATAAATTGCAACAATGACATATTATTTCCTTTTTATTTTCCTCTGTTTTAATTTTTTTTTTTTTTTTTTTTTTTTTTTGCAGTGAAATTTATATTAACCATTTTCTTTAATATTTTTTTGAGTATTACTTATGGTTCTGCATCAACACAGACATTGGAATTGTTTTTGCCGCACTTTCATTGTAAGAGTTTAAATGAGTCCCAACAACAATAGAAAACGAGAAAGATACAACCCCTGACTCAAAAGAAAAGTACCCCTACTTGTATCTTGGTTGTCCTGTCTCTTTGTTGTCTGACTCACTCATGTCTTGAATAGGTTTGTAGAGCCCCGATGCTCGTGGTTTATTGAGAATATATATGACTTGCACCATTTTTCACCGGGTCTACTTGGATTTGGGGGGGGGGGGGGGGGGGGGGGGGGGGGGGGTTGGGGGGGGGGGGGGGGGGGGGGGGAGGATAAGCAGAGTTAAGTGGGATTAAATGAGGGGGAAGTAGAGTCAATACATAGAACCTTGTTTGAATTAGAGAGAGAGTTAAGTGGTGGGGGGCGGGGGTGTTTAATAACTCTTGTTTGGATTAGAGGTTTTTGAGTGAGAGAAGGATTAATAAAAATATGATAGTTACCAAAATAACCTTATTACATATGTCATACAATTAAATTTGATTGAAATTTTAATTATAACTTATCAAAATATCTTTACGAGTTAGGAAGGTACGGAGCAACACGATGAAAACAAGAAAAAGTGGAGAAAAACCATAATATTTTATAGAACAAATAAGGGATATTTATGACTTTTAAACAAAACCCCTCAGTCCCCCTCGTTAACCCTCTGATTTTGGGGGTTAAAAATGGACAAAATAGGGTGAAGTAAATCCTCAGTTAACCCTCTATGACCCTCCCTCCTAAACTCCCACCCTCAAATCAAGCATGATTTTATTTTCCCCTCACTTCCCCTCACTTAACTCTCTTAACCCTCAATCCAAGCAGACCCTATGTCCATTTCTCTTATGGAAGAAGATGTTGAAAATATCTTCTTTGAAAGGGTTTGAGGATATCTTACCATAAGCAAGGTCGGTTATGATATTTTGGAGGCCCTGTACAAAAGAAAAGAAGGAACATCTAGAAGTACTCGAAATAGGATTACAAATCCATTGTATCGAAACATAAATTTCATAAGTAAATTAAGAATCTTGATACAATATAGTGTTCAATAAGATGCAAAAGTGCTCAGAATAAAACTATAAATAAATTAGGAGAGATGGGTGATGAATTGTGAATAAATTGCAAGTGGACTATAGGTTAATATGTATTGACCTTAGAAAAAAAATTATATAATCACAGGTTGCTCCTCCCAGGACCGGCTATGAGTATACTTGAAAGTTTTGCTGATTTTCAAATTATATTTGTAATTTTTTTAACGAAAATGATATTTTGCCCGCCCCTGGGGGGTGACCGCATTGGCCCGCGCCCATGTCGCGGCCAACCATTGGCCCCTCTCCCCTGCTAGCATGGGCCCACCCCGGGCCATGGGGCAAATGGCAGCACTCCACGTGGCCGCGGGCCGGTGCGGTCACTCCCATGGGTGGGCAATGTAGCAACATCGTTTTTTAAAATGCATATGGTATATATTGAATTTTGGAAAAAATTCGGAAGCCTTGTGGCGGGCGGACGAGGGGGGGGGGGGGGGGGGGGGGGGCGGGGGTTGATGTGCAGCCGCACATGTTGCTTCCCTCATGACCGGCCCTGACCACAAGGTTAAGGCATCAGAAGAAAGGGGGGAAACCAAGCCAGGGACTTCATGTTCAGGTATAACTTTTCATGCCACATAGGGCCAACAATATGGAATATATGCTGTGAGTAATTCGTTTCCGTCTGTTAACTTAAAGCTTTCTTTCCCTTGAAACCATTGATGTGGCAATGGTTAATGAAGGAGAAAGAACGTCCTATTTGTTGTTGGAGAGAGAGAGAAGAAAGGATTGAAGTATTTCTTCGCCTCTGTGGTGTAATGTATCGTATCCTCTTGTATCTCAAGATACACTGCCTGATAGGCAGACTGATTGGAAAGTTTATACAATCATACATATTGATAAATTGAACATATTGCACAACAATAAGGAGCATTGTCAAGTATTAAAGTACAAGTTCATCGTACAGTCAATAACTAAATAATAAAAAGTACAAGAATAAATGGCATATTATGATTATAGAATCACATCATTAATATAAACCTGAATGTTAACAAACAGTGAGTTAATATTACTAAAGATGTTCTCCACTATACATTCTAGCATAACATCTAAACGTTGTCTAACTTGTTAGATGTTAAAAACTTAACTATGTTAACTATCAATGATATAAATGTAAAAATAAACAAAAAGTTAGGCGAAAAACTAGAGAGAATATTATTCTAGAATTATGACCAAAGCCTAAAAAAACAAAAACAAGAACACAAAAAAGAAGAAGAAAAGGCAAAAGTAGTAGACGTGAGAAGGACGAAGGGTCATGTCGGATGTTGTTGCTAGAGAGGGTGCACGTCAATGAATAATGCTGGAAGAGGAGATACTCGTCCAAAGAGTTTGCATCAAAGAGGATGTTGTTTGGAATGTAGTTGATGAGGGTCATACAAGAATCCGAGTCAACATTTAGAGTTGTAGTGTCAAATTGTAAAAGTATTATTTTCTAAACCACTTAAAGGTCAAGTTTAACCCTCTTAGACTTGGATGAAACTAGTAGGTGAAGGACATAATGCATTACAAGATATGAAAAATGCATCGGCGAATAATTTGCACCCCCCTCCCCCCTCCTCTTCCATATCTTATAACGTTATATATCATTTACTGATTGCATCTTACTGGATTGTAAGATACATATCCTGTACCGAAAAATGCTGACATCATAGCCTCTAAAGATGCAATGCATGGAGAAGGTAAGCCACAAATGCGCTGGAGTTACACCCTAAACTTATAGGACAATAAGTAATCACTTCCTAAAATTAACAGAAGTACTGCATACAACATGCAATTCTTGAGGGCTAACAAGAAATTCATTTATGAGGTCAACAAGCCTCATGCCACTGGCTGCTTGAAAATTAGTGGGGGTAATTATTCGTTTGGGTTAATTTAGATCATTGTTGACCAATGTATATATCTAAAAGCGAGTGGGAGTAAGTTCATAATTTGGAATTTCGATTACGTGTGAATGCATTGAACTTGCTAGTATCCTTCTTGCTTCACTTTGGAAATACAAAAAATGTGTTTATCTTCAAGATAAATGGATATGGGTAAGGCTTTTATGCCATTTTTGAAGAGAGTCACAAGGACCAATCCTTGTTGTTCCTTGCGCTGAATCTCTAAAGAGATCAAGGAAGGTAAGAAGTGTGCACATGGGGTACATAAGGTGACAAGTTTTAGGATGCAATGCGTAAGGAATGGTATAGGGAAAAGAAATGAAAGGTCGGGCACATGCATATGCTATTGGCAGTCCTCCTTTTTCCTCAGAAAATCATGAGAGGCTAGGCTTCCCCCGGTGTTTCATTAATGAGTAAGTAATGCAATTGGCAGTCTTTATTCTTTCAGTACCCAAGACATAGCATTTGATGTAGCACTGCTTGTGCGATACCAAAGTGATCCTGATATGAAGCACCGACTATTCAAACTCAGACTCCATTAGGTGCCTTGTTAGCTGTAAGCCTCCTACTAGATACATTTTAATGTTTGCAGGTCAGTGTCACTTCCTAGCTGAGTGTTAACAGAAACTGATAGCATCATCAATTTGAATAAGTAACCCATCGCAATCAGAAGACAGCCCACAAGCTATTTGGTTATGGGATTTTATCATGCATTTGGAATTGTGAACTCCATCACCGACTGATAAATATATTTGTAGAGAAATAAAGCAAGTAACAACGCCAGTTGAGTTGTCCAGTTGACTGGTTTGGTGCACTTGGGTTAAGTCCTAGGATTTTGAGGGTACGGCATATGTAGGAAGGTTTAGCTCAAGTTCCTCAATATGTGCTGTGTATGGAGTTTGTAAACCAAGTCAAAGCACCCTTTGTATGTACTTATTTCATGAATTCTGACACCTTAAGCTCAACAATTTCTATGGACTATTCGCTTTATCTTGCTAATTTTTTGTTGTTCAAAGCTTTTTACTCCAACTTTATGTGACTTCATGCCTTTTAGTAAGACCTGATTGTTGTTTCTACTTGCCAGAGGTGTGACGTCTCAAATCCTGTGCAATTCCATAATGGAAGATTGCACACACCAGTATCTAAAGGAATCATTGCACCCGAGCTCTTAAAACATCAGAATGAAGGAAATCTTGTGAAGCCTGAAACTAGGATTCGGATATTTTCCGGCACGTCAAACCGGCCACTTTCACAGGTTTTACTCTTGCTCATTTCAGTTGATATATATGCCCAACGCAGTAGATGCAAAGCATTGTCCAGGACTGAAGTTTATGTAAATGGATGGCCATATGTTTAAGTTTTCATGTCTTGGCCTGGCCTAGTTGTATTTTTATCCTGTTCATCATTTGTTACTTTTCAATTATAGTTTTAGGATTGGTTTAGTTTATAGAAACCTCGGTTTAAACATCCAAGCATGATTACTACACTATTTGAACCTTTTCTTCCATTCAGTTATGTTAAGGGCCTCTTTGGTGAGCGGAAAGTGGAATACGATTTCGACTTTCACTTTCATGGTCTGGAAGCGTATGGAACTCCACACACTTTATTATCCCTTCAAAATACCAAGACATGTTTGGTTAGATAAGAAAGAGGGAAGTGGAAGAGTGAAGGTGCATTAAAATAATGTGAATATTAATTAACTAACAAATTATTAAATACTATGTAATTATTATTAACAAATATATTTACTAAATACTTACTAATTAATTTATTGCTAATCAACTACTATAATTATATAATAATTAATTAAGTAACTAAACAATATATATATATATATATATATATATATATATATATATATATATATATATATGCAAATGACCTCTAGCCTAGTGGTTAAGAGAGATGCATGCGACCCGAGTGGTCAGGAGTTCGAATCCCAGTGGGAGCGATTCCAGAAACAATTTACCTGGTTCCAAAAAAAAAATAAAAAATAAAAAAAAAATATATATATATATATATATATATATATATATATATATATATATATATATATAAAATCAATAATGTTTAATTAGTTTTGTTAATTAAGATAATAAATTACTAATACTTGGTTAAGATAATTAATTAATTAAGGTTAACTGATGCTTGATTAATATTTACTTAATAACCCTAATAACTTAATACTAAATAAGTTACTATTAATAAAATAATTTTGTTAACTAAGTATTAATTAATTTCTAGGTAACTTCAATTAATTAATTGTAACTGTAATTAATTAACAAAATATACGTAGATGTAATTGATTAGGTACTAGTAATAAGCATCTTAATTATTAACATGGAAGTAATTAATTAAATTAATATAATAATTAACTAACTAAGTGTCATTGTATATATAATATAATAATACAAAATATTCAATTTTCATCTACATCCTCCTAAAAGAAGAGGATGCGTGAATGTAGAATTTAGATGGGAACAAGGGGGCAGGATTTAGAAGGTAACGATTATCCTTCCAAATCCATTGTTCCTAAACAAAGAGTGCTTATTACCACCGCTTCATGATTATGCATGAACCCTGCTCCAAATATAAGTAGCTAAGATGTCCCTAAAGCGCATGTCCTCTTTAACACCAACAAAAAACATATTCTTCTTTAAAACCTCAATCATGTTCGTTTAGTTACACCTCTATTCCTAAAACTCATTTCACTACTATCTTATCGTTCCTCTCTACTGGAACATCTATAGGTATATACTGCACTGCGCATGTATAAACCACCTAAGATGATTTTCTTTGATCTTCTCCTTAATTGGCGTCCCCTTAACTTTTCATGCATATGCTCATTTTTATCCTATCTTTCAATATAGTGTCACGTATCCATCTTAACATTCTTATTTTTGCTACACTTATTTTCTGGACATGTTTCTTAATTCTCCAACACTCTAATCCATAAAAAAAAACTAGTATTGTAGCCGTCTTATATAAAAAATCAACTCGATAGGTATCTTTGATAAAAAATTACTCTAGAAGCACTCATCCATTTTAACTATCATGTTTTAATTTTATACATGACATCATTCTCAATCATTCCATTATAATGTATGATTGATCCTAAACAACAGAGACTATCATTTCTAGGTATCTCTTGTCCATCTTTATGTACTCCCCACCCCCCCCCCCCCCCCCCCCCCCCCCCCCGTTTCTCTTTGCCTTTTGGTTGAAGTTACATTTCATATGTTATGTTTTTGCCTTATTAATATTAAAATCTTAGATTCCAAAGTTTATCTCTACACCTCTTTTTTAGCATCTAATCCTTCTCGACTCTCATTGACCGACACAATATCATCTACAAACACTATACACCACAAAGTCTCCTTTTGGGTATATCTAGTAATCTATTTATAATTAGCCAAAAGTATAGACTTAGTGATGATCTTGATATAAGCCTATTGTAATAGGAATTACTTTATTATCTCCTCCAAAAATTCACACAGTGATCGGTTATATATATAATTATATATGTCCTTAATAATCTCAATAACTAATTGAAACATGTTTCTTCTCCAAAGCCACATTAACTCTCTAGGAACTCTATCATAAGCTTTCTCTATGAACTCTATTATAAGCTTTCTCTAAGACAATGAAAACCATATGTAAATCCATCTTCTCCTCTCTAAATGTTTCTAGTAATCTTCTTTGTAAGTAAATGGCTACCACAATAGATCTTTTCGGCATAAAACTAAACTGAATTTCTAAACTCTAGCTTCTTTTTTTCTTAATCATAGCTTCATGGTATGGTTCATAAGCTTAATTCCTCGATAGTTATTACAACTCTGTGTATATCCCTTATTTTTATGTATAGGTAATATAATATTTGTTCTCCACTCGTTGGGTATTTACTTAGTACTTATTAATTGGTTGAATAAATTAGTAAGTCATATCAATCCTTTTCATTCTTTCTAACCTAAATATTTCCATGTAAATAACTTGTTAAATATCCTCTATCAGGGCTTGGGACTCGGTAGTGAAAATATAGGACATTAAGCATGGCACATCCAAGCATATGATTAATCCACTAAAATCTACAATTGAAAGGAATCTCAGCCTTCTTTCTTCTTCTGATGGACATTTATTTCCAATTTTTCTGAGTAGGAAATTGCATATTACTTGGGTTTGGACCTTGGGAAGATTAACATCAAACGGTTTGCTGATGGTGAAATTTATGTACAATTGGAAGAAAGTGTAAGGGGCTGCGACGTATTTCTTGTGCAAGCTACATGCCCCCCAGCAAATGAAAACCTTATGGAGCTTTTGATCATGATAGATGCATGTCGTAGGGCGTCTGCAAGGACTATTACAGCTGTCATTCCATATTTTGGATATGCTAGAGCAGATAGGAAGGTAGAACTCCTCTTTCCATTTATTTTTTTGTCGTGTAATGCATTTCCTCATCCAAGCTGATTTCCATCAGAATTTCTATTTTGGGATACGAGAAAGCACCAGGAAGCTTCTGTCAACCTGAAATCAATGATCAACCCATTGACTGTTTTTACTATTTTCGGTATGCATTATTTATTTTGTTACGTACTCGTTGATTCATTTTCATTTTTGAATTATTCAATTTCCAGACTCGTGGTCGTGAGGCCATTGCTGCCAAACTTGTCGCGAATTTGATCACTGAAGCAGGTGCAAATCGAGTCCTTGCTTGTGATCTTCATTCCGGGCAAGCATTGGGGTTCTTGGATATTTCTGTGGACCATGTTTATGGACAGGTTATTTCTCTACCCATTGATATATTATAGATCTATGCATTTTTAATGGATTAATACCTCTAATTGTTTACTAGTAACTCTATTTTTTTTTTTAATGCAGCCTGTAATTCTTGATTACCTAGCAAGTAAAAGAATATCTACAAATGACCTGGTGGTTGTTTCTCCTGATGTTGGGGGTGTTGCCCGAGCACGTAGTTTTGCAAAGAAATTAAGTGATGCACCTCTAGCAATAGTAGATAAAAGACGTCAAGGGCATAACATCTCTGAGGTGAATTTGCTATTTTTCATGGATTCAAATGCCTCCCTCTGAGAAATTATCAGATTTTTTTTACTTCTGTCACTTGCAGTTCATCTTTAGAATATATGTTGTGGTCAGGTTCATGTTTTCGGGTCTTTTACTATTGTAGGACAATGATATTTCTGTAGACATAGAATGCTAACCATATCCAGAAAACAAGATTACAATCAGTCATAATCCACTCTCAAATCCAAACACACTTCATTTTTGAAAGTCAGAAAATGAACATATGAGCAGGAAGAAACTAAGAGAATGGGGGTATGGTACAGTCTCAAAGCAGCACTGTTCAACCAACATGTGTGAAATGATGTAGGCACTCGTTCCCTTTATGTGTTGAGATTGTTTATATCTGATTTTTTTTTCCCCTCTGTTGGTTATCCTGATTAGATATGTATAATGATGTAGGAATTTCATTTTGAATGTAGTTTTACCAATGAAGTAGGTTAATAGTATCATCTTTTTCTAAAGATATACTATGAGGCACACTCCACTTTCACTAGGTATATTTAGTGCGCTATATATAGATTGAGCAGGATCGACAGTATCGGTGGTTTCGGATCGGAGTATCGGATGTTTTGGTATCAGAAAATAAATAATTATTAAAATTCTAGAAAAAATATTTTATACATTTAGACATAATTTTATGTATTTTGTGTTGTTTCTTAATAGTTTTGAAATTGAGTGAAATAATAGTCACCATTACTGATTGGTTTTACCTACGATAAATAAATTTTCTTTATTTACATCTTTTACACCCTTGCCATATGTCTCTATCATTCAATTTTCTCTACCGAATTGACTGGGAAAGAGACCCCTAACGTCGGTATCAGTCAGTATCGGTAGTGTAAGGTATTGGATCGGGATATGCCAAATTGTATTGGTATCGGTCATATCGGGTCGGTATCGGCCGATACTGCAAACTATGGTTATATTACTAGATTTCAGTGTTAAAAGCTGCTAGCTAACTATTTTTAACCATATGATAAAGTTTACGATATTGGAAGAAAAAACATATATTCCATTTCTCATAAACTTGTCATGAAATATGCAGATTATGAATTTGATTGGTGATGTAAAGGGAAAGGTTGCTCTCTTGATGGATGACATGATTGACACTGCCGGTAAGCATTGTGTAGTGCAATCAATCCTACCACATTTCGTTCAGATAGTCAACTACCACCGGAAACATGTTTCTCCATATGCTTAGTCATAACACACGACTTCTGAATTCAGGTACTATCACTAATGCCGCAGCTTTACTACACGAGGAGGGAGCCAGTGCAGTTTATGCGTGCTGTACTCATGCTGTATTCAGGTATCATTTATTGTCAATATGCTCTCTTCCGACCAAACTGTCAACAATATGCTATTACCGGCCACTTTTCCTTTCTTATTTACTCAGCAATTTTGGTAAGGAATCACCACTATCTAAGCTTCTTCGGGCTATGATATATATAATGCCAACTAATAATCTAACAATATTGCACTAGGGACTTGTTTTCTTAATTATCTTTAATAAACTGCGGGGGAATTTATTCCCACCTACCAAAAAGAAAAGAAAAATTGTGAATTGGATTACATCTTTTATATTGCATTCATGTCAAAATTGATCCGATTGTATGAACAATATTATGGTTGTTCTATAATATATGTGCAGACCATGTTGGCAACCTTTCAATTCTTGTTAAGTAGGTTCAAAGTATCGGTATCCGACCATTCCTATGAGTATCGGGATTGGCGGTATCGGCAGTATTGGAGGTTTCGGATCGGAGTATCGGATTTTTTTGGGTATCGGAAAACAAATAATTATTGATAAATTATTAACATTTTAGAAAATATATTTATACATTTATGCATAATTTTAATATTTTCAGTGTTGTTTCTTAGTAGTTTTGAAATTAAATGAAGTAGTAGTCACCCTTACCGATTGATTTACATACGATAAATAAGTTTTCTTCTTTTACATGCTTTTATAATCTTTCTATGCTTTTACACCCTTACTGATTGGTCTTTTTCGTTCAATTTTTTTTTCCAAATTGACCGGAAAAGAGACCCCCAATGTCGGTATCGGGTATCAGTCGGTATCGGATCGGGACATGCCAAATTGTATCGGTATTGGCCGTATCGGATCGGTATCGGCCGATACTGCGAACTATGTTGTTAACCTTCTGCATATAAGTAACTCTCTCCAATCTCAAACAGCCCTTGTACCTACTCGCCTACCCCCATAGGGTACATCATAATTACGTGGGAAGTAAATATCTAATATGGAGTTAATTTATTTGTGAGAAACCTCGAAATGATGTCAGCTAGCTGAGATGGACACTGAATTGCTGATGGTGTTACAAAATTATGATTTCATGATGTTCTCATAATAGCAGCGTGTTTTTCATTCTTCTTGTCTCTCTCTTTGACTGATGTTAATTATCTCTGGATGTGTTTTTCTTTTGTTTCTGTTGTGTAGCCCCCCTGCAATTGAAAGGTTATCTGGAGGTTTATTCCAAGAAGTGATAGTCACCAACACGATTCCTGTAGCAGAAGGTAATTACTTCCCTCAACTGACTGTACTTTCAGTGGGGAATCTTCTTGCAGAGACCATATGGCGTATTCATGGTGAGCGCTCAGTCAGTAGCATTTTCCAGTGATAAAATCTCAGGTGACTAAATTTCCCTAACCTTCCACTACTATTTTCTATATTTTACCAAAGGAAAATAATTTTTGGAGCCCAAAGTTACTACTACATATTATAGAGACTAGTTATCCCGGCGCTCCTCGATTTTCAGATTTTCAATTCGTCATATATATATATATATATATATATATATATATATGCACCTACCACGTCGGGGTCTCGTTATGCCGCCGCGCCGCCCTGGACACACGCACCGGGGTGTGGTTTCCGGGGATGACGGGCCACATGGGGGTGCCCCGCCCAAGGGCGAACGCCATGTTGACACGTTCACGATCGTCCGATTGTTCGGTTATCAACAATAATCCTTCCGCAGGTTTACCTACGAAAACCTTGTTATGTCTTCTCCTTCCTCTAAATGATAAAATTCAATGGACTTCTCGCGACGTCCCTCGTCGGCTCGATCCGAATATTTCACCGGACAATTCAATGGACTGTACAAAGGGTAAAGACATAGTCAACGGGAGCTAATGACTTGCGTTTACTAGAAATTCCTTATTGAAGACCAATAATTGCAATGGTCTATCCCCATCACGATAAAATTTTCAAAGATCACCCAGGCCTGTCGGCCAAGGCTATAGGCTCGCAGCTGCATCGCATCCGCGCACCTCCCGGATCGCACCGCATCACGCACATGCACTGCACCTGAACTGCACCCAACTACCACTCCACCATTTAATTCCCCAAAAGGGGAATTAAATGGTGCCCCGAAGGCTTGAACCCGAGACCTCCTTCGGGGGATGCATCAGTTTTAACCACTAGGCTAGACTTCATTTGCCATAGGCTATATATATATATATATATATATATATATATATATATATATAGCGGATCAAAAGTCCCCCTTAGAAAACCCCCTAAAAATCTTCCTCACTCTAATCCGTAATTTAATGTTAATATTAATGTTAATAAAATACTTAAATTAACATTAAACTTAACATTAACATTAATATTAACATTAACATTAATATATAAAAATTAATATTAACATTAACATTAATATTAACATTAATATTAACATTAACATTAATATTACGAATTAGAGTGAGGGAGTTTTTTAGGAGGTTTTCTAAGGGGGCTTTTGATCTGCTCCCATATATATATATATATATATATATATATATATATATATATATGAGTCCGGATCAGGAGCCCCCCAAAAGCCTCTCTCTTACTGCACCGTTGGATCGAGGGGACGTGCCCGCTGGCCCCACGCAGCCTGCTCGATCCAACGGTGCACTGGGGAGGAGGGGGGGGGGGGGGGGGGGCTTTTAGGGGGCTCCCGCTGGAGGGCTTTTGACCCGGATTCTATATATATAATGATATATTGACATATACCGTGGCAATTATGTTTTGTTGGAAGGAGTACTCTTTTTTAATTGAATCACTTATATATAGATCACACGAAATACATGTGATCTCCCTAGCTATCCGAGTTAACCCTATATTTTATTCTACACCCTTCTTTATCCTCTCATCTCGTCAACTCTGTTTATGTTATATATGTAATGAAAGGTTTGGGGTGGGGCTGCCTGTGTTGCAGTTTCTTATATGCCATCATTTACTGGTTTTTTATTGTGGAAATTCTCCACTGCTTTCTCATAGATGTTCTCTATAATCAAGAAATGTTTTTCTTGGTTACATTTTATTTTCATAGGTTTAAAGCATGTATATATTCCTTTTTCTCAAAAACTTAATAGTCTGCAATGATTGATAATGGTGAGCAAATTGTCTATTAAGCTTTAGCTAACTATATTATTATTTGTTTTTTGCAGAAGATGGAAACTGCTACATTGTCCAGGGATAAATTATTCTTCTTCTTCTTCTTACCTTCCTAATTGGCATCAATTTAATTAAGTGTGCAATATATATATATATATATATATATATATATATGGCAAATGAGTGTCCTCTCCAGTGACATCACTCTGCGGAAACCGATATTTCTGTTTCGTCGTCAAAAACTTTAGAAATCTCTAGTGATGCATTCAATGGAAATGTTTACCGAGTTCCGGACCTTTTCAAATTTGTGTCTGTGACTACTTAACCCCTCTAATGTTGAGATCATGACAGAGGTGTGAACATAAATTGCAGGTGGTATTTCTATTGTATAATGGGTCTGTGGAATCGTGGTTAAATTATATTAAAAAAGTTATACACATTTGTTATATTTTAAAGTTGTGTGCAAAGTTGGACTTCAAAATACAAATAGAATTGTTATTTTAAAAATATACATATTTTTTAATCATAAAATATGAATAGAATTGAGGGTATTTATATAATTGTATTTTCAAAATGGCTTAGGTTGTATATTTGTTGAAAATGACAAAATATCTTGACAACGTTCTAGCCACTAAATTGGGGGTATTTGGTCATTTTGGCCTCCAGTGGCTGAAAAAAAAAATTGAAAAAAATCGAACCGGGTAGGACCGGTCCGGGTCGGGCTAGGGAGGTATGATCGGCCCGGACCTGTGTTCAAACCGGGTTGGGTCGGTCCGAGCTAGTGGGTCAGGCGGCACAACCCAGCCCGGACGGAATTAGGGGCGGGTCGGACCGGACTCAGGTCAAGGTGTTGGGTGGGCCGGTCTAGGCCGGCTCGAGCCCAAGTCAAACCGGATTTAACCGGGCCCGATCCGGGCCAGGCTCAGGCCGTTCATGATAGCGAGTCGGGCTATCCCAGAGGGCGGGTGGCTGGACCCGGTTTGGTCGGACCGGGCCTGGACCGGGCCGGTTCAGCGCTGAACCAGTCGGCCCGGTTTGAGTTAGAAAACCCCAAAAAAAAGATTTGCTTTCTTAAAAAAAAAATTTGAATGACCATAAAAATAGCAAGTACAAAAAACTGCGATTAAAGACTAATACATTAAAAAAAATTGAATGACCAATACAACTTAGATAATACATAAACTGTGATTAATGATTAATACATAAACTGCGATTAATAACTAATAGATAAAGTGTGATTAATGACTAATACATTATTACAAAGATTCATACAAGATTACTAGTACATAAACTGCAATTAATTACTCATACAAGATTTTTAGATGTTGATATATGATTTTAAATGTCGGCGTAGCTTTTCTATACCATGGCTATGGTCCCATTTTAATCGTTTCCTACAATACAAACATTCAACAAGAACTTTAGTGTAGTATCTTCTTTCGGTACTGCCACTTGCACGCTTATTATAAACTCCGCTAAAATAATGCCAAATTTTCGAATCTGATTCAAACTCTTCTTGTGGTACCTGTTGAGATTGAGGTTGCGGTTGCTAATCTTGCGGTTGCTGCGGTAGTTGAGCATTATCCATGATATAAATCGTCTCTTCACACGAGTTTGCTTGTAAAAAATGTAAGAGGAAAGAAATTGTGGTGTGATTAAGTTTGAAGATTTATGGCCTATTTATAAGTTTTTTTGGTGCAAAATGACTCTTTTTTCTCCCAAAAAGAGTTGTTATAAGGGTATTTTTGGTTATTTCCAGCAAAATGACCAAAATACCCTCCCAATGATCTAAAAACAGCAAATAAAATGGGGTAAAATGTTCATTTGGTATCCCAAAGTTTAAAAACAAAAAAAAAAAAATCCAAAAAATCGGGTCGGTCTGGCTAGAGGGGTTTGATCGGCCTGGACCCGTGTTCAAACCGGGCCGGGTCGGTCCGGGCTAGTGGGTCGGGGGGTATAACTCAGTCCGGACGAGTTTGGGGGCGGGTCGGATCGGTCCGGATCATTGACCGGGCTCGGCCCGGACCGGGTTTGACCGGGTAGGGCTCGAGCCGGGGACTGGGCCGCCCGGCCCATTGAACACCTTGAGGCTCGGGCTAGCTCGGACCGGATTTGACAGGGTCGGGCTCGAGCCGGAGACCGGGCAGCCCGGCCTAGTGAACACCTTGACGTATAATGCTCACCAGTATGTAGGAGCTGCCACTGCCGCTTATCTATCATCTTGTGGCTGCCTTGAGCGAGCTTGGCTCAATGTGACCGATTTGTGTGCAAGCTGCTCTCGAGCAGCTCGACTCGGCTTGTGGACAAAGTGATCTCGAGTTTGAACATCTCCTTACATAAAGTCGAGCTCGGCTAAGTATCAGCCCTAGACAAACCAATAAGTACAATTCAGCTCATCTCGATTGCAGCCGTAGCCCCATACCCGCAACTACAAAGTAACATTCCTGTCTTTTGGTGCTCTCTTCAAAGGATAAATTGCAAAAAATCCCTCGTTAAATATACGTCTTTTGCGTAAAAAAATCTTTTAGAATTTTTGGCAATTTGTCCCTCCTTAGATTACAAATCCTTTCGATTAGGTCCCTCCAGCCAAATTTTAAAATTTTTATACCTAAAATACCTCTGTTCCCCTCTAACCCCTCCCCTCCCCCGGCGGCGCCGGCGAGCCCCCAGCCCCCCCGATCCCCCCCCCCCTCGTCGGCGAGCCCCCGACCCCCCGGATCCCCCCTCGTCGGCGAGCCCCCAGCCCCACCCTTCACGCCGGCGAGCGCCCCCCCCCCCCCCCCCCCCCCCGCCCAACCCCCCTCCCCCTCCCCCCCCCCCCCTCCTTCTCCCTCGCCGGCCCCGACCCCCCCCCCCCCCTCCTCCTCCTCCGCCGGCCCCGACCCCCCCTGCTCCCTCGCCGGCCCCGACCCCCCGCTCCTCGCCGGCGAGCGACCCCCCACCCCCCCCCCCCCCCCCCCGCCCGACCCCCCGTCCCCCCTCCCCCTTCGCCGGCGAGCGCACCCCCCTCATCCTCCTCGCCGGCGAACACAGCCCAAACAGCCGAGGAAGGAGGGAGGAGGGATAAAATTATCATTTGGGAGCAAAATGAACATATTTCATACTTTTAGAAATTTTAAGAGCATGTGGTCTTTTAGTGCAAAAGGCGGAAATCTAACGAGGGATTTTTTACAATTTACCCTCTCTTCAAATAAAAAAAAAAAGAAATTTTGATTCACCCCCCACCTGATTTATCCTAATTCAAAATACACCCCACAGTTTTGCAAAAATGTACAGTACCCCCCACTTTGGACGATTTTTATAAAAAAAAGAGACCAAAATACCCTTGTCTTCTTCCTCTTTCCTCTCACCCCCCACTCCCCCGCGGCCAACGCCCCCGCTCCCCCCTCCCCTCCTCGCCTCCACTCCCCCCTTCCCGCCACCGTCTCCACCTCCGCTTCCCCCCCCCCTCCCCGCCTCCGGCGGCAGCGGCGGCAGCAGCAGCGGCGGCGGAGGCGGGGAAGGGGGAGAGTGGGGGCGGTGGCCGCCGGGAGGGGATAGGAGGGAGTTGGGAAGAGAAAAGAGTAAAGAAGGCAGGAACATTTTGGTTCAAAAAAAAATTGACGGATTCCGTCCAAAGTGGAAGGTACTGTACATTTTTGCAAAACTGTAGGGTACACCTTGAATTAGGATAAATCAAGTGGAAGGTAAATCAAAATTTCTCAATAAAAAATGAAACCATCATTCCTGCTTGGTTATCCAAGAATCTCATTAGGAGATATTGGGCAGTCTTATGGAGAACGAAATTATTCATCGGACTTAGATTGCATGGAAATGAATGCACACAAGACAGTCTTTCTACTTTTCATACAATGAAATGGAGGACAGTCTTTCTACTTTTCATACAATCAAGTGGATGACATAAAAGGTGTAAGATAAGCCGGACTCGGAGAATAATTTCTCTTTATGGAGTCTTGTTCACTGCCACTAAGCATTACTTCTATTGAATGCATTTACAAAAACAAACAAACAACAAAAAGGCTTCCTTCTGTGAAAAATCAAGAGAGATTGGACAGTCTCAGTTTCAAGACCAAATTTCCTTTTTGCTCTCAACAAAATGTACAGCAGTATGCACTCCAACCAGCTAGTTTTTCATATAGGGCAAACTTGGTGAGTAACTCATGAGATGTGCTATAGCTGATTCTTAATATTTCAAGAATAACAATCATGACGGGATCTAATATATGCTTTTTGCGATTTCGACACGGCTACAAGCATTTATTTTATAACTTCAAAAGCATTCATTTTACAACATTCGACTAGTGAGACGAACAAGAAAAAAATGTATATTTATTCGATCAAAGAAATAGAGGAACTTTATTCACATTTGAGTAGAACTAAAATTCACATTGGAATCAGAGGGAAGAAAAAATGGGAACACCTGGGAGGGTTACGCCTGCGTCAACGATAAAAATGTTGCCAGTCAGATACTGGGTCGAGTCGTGTATCAAGTAACGGATGAGCGATGTGAGAGCCGGATCCAGTGTGCAGTTAGCTCTTAGAGGGGTTATTTTCTTGGTCACGTCATTGAGCCATTTTTTCTCCATGAGACCCTTAGTTATCTCGGACTTGAACAATCCAGGCGCTATTGCGTTCACTCTGATGTTAAAGACACCCAGCTCCAATGCCATGACCTGCAAAATTTAGTACAACCATGTTTCTTATGTCTCAGTTGTCAATCTCCTAAGTCCTAAAACTCAGTTCATGTACTTTTGGAGAGCAAACTCGTTTGCAGGAATCTCCGAAGTCCTAAAACTCGTTTTAGAAAATTAGGAGAACAAATTAATTTGCAAGAGGTCTCCGAAATCCTATCAGAAGAGAGCAAATTTATTTGCTAGAGGTCTCTATTTGCAAGAGGTCTCTGTTTCTCATCGTTACTAAATCAAAACAGAGAGCAAATTTATTTGCAAGAGGCCTCTGCTTCTGATCGTTGCTAAATCAGAATTGAGAACAAATTTCTTTGCAAGAGGTCTCAATATTCTGATCGGTTCCCCCATCTAGATAAGTTTCGGGAACAACAAGTAGATCATACTATTTCAGAAATCACCATATACTTGCGCAAACTAAAATAACTACAGATGCAAATATATGTCTTAAGATGGCTTTATCTTGAGACAAAGCTAGATCCAATACTACTCACATTTAACAACATGAAAACAAACATCAACAGAATTGTGAACTGGATTAACTTTTTTTTTCGAGACTAGAAATTATAATTGACAACAAATCAAGTAAAATCAGGTCACTCATTATATAGTAAGATGAGGTAGAAAGCATCTCAAGATAAATAAATGTGCACAGAGGCAAACAAGAAGTGCGTGGTGGTCGATAGTGTTGCAAAGAAGATGGCCCTTGATAGAGCTGAACGGAAAGCAAAATCCCAAAGAGTTAAAAAGGATTGAATATGCATACGAAGATTTTATATAGCTCTTAATTTTTATTTTTTTAATATAACTCTGAATATTTCTTTCAGTTATGTTAATATCACTTTAGATTTCCTTACAAATTGACAAAGAACAATTTAAATATCATCTGAATTATCAAACCATATTACCTTAAGAACAATTTAAATATCATCTGAATTATCAAACCATATTACCTTGGTAATGGCATTTACACCTGCTTTTGATGCAGTGTAAGCAGCTCCTCCAGGTAACTGTCCACGATTGAGACCACCAATGGACGAAATGTTGACCACTGAACCTTTTACGTTTGCATCTCTCATGAGTCTGCAGACATGTTTGGTTACTAGCCATAACCCAGTTAAATTTGTTCCCATAACATTTTGCCATTCTTCTTCAGACCAATCTAATGGGGAATATACACCACCTGTGACATTTATGAAAAGTGGAGTCAGGCTGTGCTAGAAATAAAAGGAGAAGATAATCATCTGCTTCCCATATGGACCCCAGGAAGCTAAGAAATATTATAGAGACAACACATCAAGCTAACATATACTTTTATCAATCATTTATTCATTGTAACTATTCCAGTTTACACCAATTGTTTGATAATGAGAATCACAAAGAAGAAAATTACTTGATAATGAGAATCACAAAATTGTCTTGATGATTTTGAACATTTAATGCTTTACATCCGACTCTGCCTTCTACAAGAGTACCGGGTCTCATGTCGATGAGAGCATCATTTGGACTACTTGGTATAGTTACTCTAAGGGGCTCTTTGGAAAGGTGTAACTCGCAGAAAGCGTGAAAATGACACACTGTCTTCTTGTCTATTGAAAGTGAAATGTGAATGCTTTTAAGTTTTATGTTAGTTCTTGTGTGCTGAAACTGACTTTCTATGTTTTGATACATAATTATTTTGTCTCTAGAAGCAAGTTCACACTTTCGTCTTTGGATGTTAAATATAAAGGAGGTAAAAAGTAAAAAAGTAAAAAAATTCACCATAATAATAACAAAAACTATTAATTATACAAGTAAATTGGTAATTATTTATTAATAATAGTTTTTTTTATTCAAGTATTAACAATGAATATCGCCAAAAAGTTTATTAAATAATTATACAGAAAAATTTAGTGTACGAAATATATTTCATAGAAATAGGCAGAGCAGAAAAAACATTTTAAAAAAATTATGCCCTAGACACGTTCCGCCAGACCGTCTGGCAAAATTCAAGCAAGCACAATTTTATTAACAATGGTTGGCGTAGACTTCAAAGAAAATAAAATATTAGAAGGATTTAAGGACATGGTCCATAAGCCCCAAGGTACAAATACATGTCCTGGATTATTTACATTTTAGAAAATTTCTTGTAGCATGCCAAATTTTGCAAAAATTGGAGTGAAAAAAATTTTAAAACTCCAATTTCTGCTAGACTGGCTAAAATCATGCAAAAAGAAATTTGCAAAAAGTCCCCCCTCCATATCCAAACAAATAGCCAACACTAAAAAAAATAGCCAGCCTAAGCCCCCAAAAAAGAAAAAAAAAATCTAGCAGAGTTCCAAATTCCGTCAGTCTATCTAGCAGAATAGTCTTTGTTTTAAAACTTTATGTAAATTGTTCCGTTCACTCCAATTTTTACAATATTTGATATGATAAAAAAAAAAACTGTTTACATTTTAATGCAAACCATACCGAAATATTGGGAACATATAAAGACACAAAACTTTCCATTTTATGTGTTAAATCCCCCAGCACTACACCACTAACTCCAAAGTTGTAGGGACTAATATTTATATAGTTGGAATCTGCACCAGAATATCTATCGTCGAGAGTTGGATCACCGGAACTGTATAAAAAATGCATCATCTCTCTCTCCACACCCAAGTATAATTATTTTTTTATCCGCTTAAATAATACACTAGACAAGATGTGAACATGGATTGATCTAGTACAACCATGTTAAAGTTCTAAGTATAAACATGAAAGAGAATATAAATTTCACATAAGACCTAAAAGACTATTTTTGAGGCACGCACAGAAAATTGCTTTATATCTTTTTAGTGGATTCCATCTACAAAATGGTTGGTCTCTATTGCGAGAGCTGTACAGCACATGGACGCCACAAATATGGAAGTAGGATTATGGGGGTGGCTGACAACTACAACTACAAGTAAGACGTAGATAACCAAATCTAGGCATTGATTGCTAAAGTACACATGGGCAAGTCAAGGAAGAGAGAACTAAGGTGGCTCTGGGAGAACAGAGGTGATTGATCCGCATTTAAAATACGGAAAGTCTATTTTGACCGCCCACAGCCAGCCATTGGCCTGCGACCATGTGGCAGCTAGCCATTTGCCTCCCCTTGCTAACGTGGGCCCACTCCTGGCCGTGGGTGGACGCAGACCAGCGCCACGTGGCCGCGGACCAGCCCCGCGGCGGTCCAAATAGCAGCGCCGTTTAAAATAACAGTAGGGGTACGTGTTCACACTAGAAAATCAAAATTTGCCAAAGGAACATCAGAACTTAAAATGTGCAGAGCCAAAATGGGTACTGAAGTGAGGAATCAATGGGGTCCAAATCACAAACCAGCATTGCACATGGCGTTTCATATGGTTTCAGTTGATAAGGGAGCAAGAGTAATGAAATGTAATAAATTGACTAGGGACCGAGACTGACATTATAAACAACTATTACCATAGTTAAAAGAGGCTCACTAGAAATGGGTCCGGAGAAATACAAAATCTTCATCCAAACGTCCCCTAAAAGTCCAGATCTAATATCCACTCCGTGGAGAGTTGGACTCGCGGAGCTGAATCATTGTTAGGTCTGATTTTCTATCAACTTAAAAGTTAAAATAATACACCAAATGATATTTGAACACTTGAAAACTAGTCTCAAGTCTCAACATCCATTCAAACCAATTTCGACTCAATACTATTTAATAGATGTCAAGTCAAACACTGTAGTCTTATTCTAAATTGGGCGTAACAATATGAAATAGTAGTCTCACTCTAGATTGAAATATTATTCTATTTCTACATTCCAATATGGTCAAATAACTCAACCCAAACGAAATTGCCTTGCAAATTGGCAAGAAATAGTACAGATTCAAATCTTGACCAGGACCACAAAAGAAAATAAACGCCTCTAAACAAATAACTCAGTAACTTCTCAATATTTTATCAGAGTACATGCAACTTCTCAATATTTTGTTCTAGACCCCTATAACATTTCAACTCTTTTCAAAGTTGTGCCTACGGTTAAGGGTTAAATGTTTATATAATTCCAATACATTCCCGCAGATCTAATGCCCATTTTACAAATAGTTGGATTCATAGAGCTGTATAAAAAAACCATTTCTCTCCCTGGCTTCGTTAGGTATAATACTTTTGTCACGAAACGAGCTTCGCACTGGGTTGATATGATATCATGTTAAAATTATAGCGATAAATAGGGACAAAGAAAGTCTACCTTTCAAAATTGCCCACAACAGGTGAATTCAAGTATTATTTAATAGATGTCATGTCAGAAACTATAGGTCTCCGAGTAAACAAGAAGCTATTTGCTACGGGTGAAGGTGAAAAATATGTGAAATATATTAATTCTACGGAATTATTTAAGTAGGAAAAATAATCGTATGGAAAAAATTCCACAGAATTAGTCTGGGTGTCTGATTTTTGCCGTTATTTTTCATGGAAAACAGTTATTTTTTATGAAAATTAATATTTTCCTATGAGCCGGGCCATTTTATTTTGGATTATTTTGTATAAGCGTATCAGGATTATGGCCTAATTAGACTTTGGATACTGGATTTGTCCGTTTTAGACTTTGAGTAATGTGACTTTTTTTAGTGGAACATTTTAGTGACGAACATTCGTCATTAAAAGACTTGTTCTGTCACTGAAAGTTCAATTTTGTCACTAAAATATGTCACTAAAAAGTTCTAATACCCAAATTCTAAAACGGACAAACCCAGTACCCAAAGTCTGATTAGATCATAAACCTGATACCCTTATACAAAATAATAATCATTTTATTTTTCACTATTTTGGAGGAACATACAGAAAATGATAGATTTTTGAAAAATTATTCCAGAAAAAATTATACGCTATCGAACGCTATAATTGGTGAAAATTTTTGTGATAGAAGTACTTTTCATGGAAAAAAAACTCAATCAAACAAATTTGTGATAGAAGTACTTTTCATGGAAAAAAAACTCAATCAAACAAATATCATGGGCTATCTTACTATTGTAAATTGCTAAAATGAACTTCAAAATTTTGCATCTTGCAATCATGAACTTTCAGATTTGCAAGTTAATACATTAATACAATGAAATATAATTTATTTTGCAAATTCATTATAACAATTTGCTATGAAAGTTCACGGTATTTTGTTGCAAAATAGCCTAAATAAAACGTTTAATTACTCGTACGAAATTGCCTGGCCAGAAATACTAGAAATTCAATTCTTCACCAGAGAAAACGCGTCTACAAAAATAACTCATAAATAAGTCAGTAACAGAATTTTCTTATAAAGGTCCCCGTAACTTATCAAAAATTATTGTAGATCCCTATAACTTTTTTATAATATGGTCCGGGGGCCTATGAACCGTGTCGTGTCGGACACGTATCGGAAACATCATGGACACACCAAAATAAGGTGTCATGTCATTGTATCATAGCGCTATGACTTTCTATTTTACCCATAGGGATCTAGAGCAATTTTAGAAAGTTTTGAGGAATCGACAGAAGAAAAGGCAATCTGAAATTAAGACACATTTATTCGAAAAGAAAGAAAAATGTAGATAAAAATAGAAAAATAATCACCTCGACAAAAATCAAACAAGTTCCAAAAATAAAATTCCTAAAATTAAGAAAGGAAGAAAAATAAATCACCTCTAACTCCTGCGTTATTCACAACCGCGTCGATCGTCCCGAACTTGCTCCACGCCGTTCTCACCGCCTCCTCGATCCTCGCCTCCCCCGCGCTCACGTCGATCTCCACCGCCGCTGACCGGACCGGACGAGACGCCGGAGGTCCGTTGATCTCCTCGCAGAGCGACTCGAGCCGGTCGGTCCGCCTGGCGGCCGCCACGACGCGGCAGCCGGCCCGGGCGAGGTCGAGGCAGAGGCCCCGGCCGATCCCGGCCGACGCGCCGGTGACGAGCACCACCTTCCCTTCTAGGTCCTTCCATGGCGCCTCCATCGAGAAGGTTCTAGAAGAACTCTAAATACTCGCAGGCGATTTTTTTTTTTTTAATTTTCGAGAGATCAGGCCAAGGCGAGGATTATATATATAATTGGCATTAGATGAATGTTTTAATTGCTCGTTGATGATGCACTTTATAAGGACTCAGAGTATGGAGTGGACCCCACCCCCCATGGCACGTGCTGCGCTCGTGACTTAATTTTCCCCCAATTTTTATGGTGAAAATTCAAAATGTGAAATAGCTAAACCCCAATAAATCGAAATTTTAAAAATTTTAAAATTAAAAACGAATCAAAATTAGCCAAAATTGAATCTGAACCAATAAGCAATCCAGTTTGTTCGTTTAAATTTATTTTTATTGTTTAATAGGTTGGTCCCAAAGTTAAAAATGTGATTAAATTATATTAAAAAATATAATATACACATATGTTGTATTTTAAACTTGTGTCCAAAATTGGAATAGTCTTAATTATCAAATTTATATAAAAGTATTATTTTTAAAATATATACATCTTTAATGGGTAAATATCACTTTTGGTCACCCAATGTTTCAAAAGTTCAACTTTTAGTCACTCCATGACCAAAAATATATATGGAGAGTGACTAGAACTTAAACATTTGAAACATTCGGTGACCAAAAGTGAAATTTACCCCATCTTTAATCATAAAATATGCATAAATTGCAAATTACCTCTAGCCTAGTGGTTAAGGAAGATGCATGCGGCCCAAGTGGTCGGGAGTTCGAGCCTCAGTGGAGGCGAGTTCGCCACAAGTACCCATTGCTTCAAAAAAATATGTATAAATTGATTGTATTACATAACTATATAAATCTTATTCTGTTTTCGGTTTTGGATCCAAATCGAATAAGAAATTTTAGTATTTTCAAAACCGAAATCGAATCAAATTTTTTTTCAAACTGAACCTTTTGTTCGGCTAGGTTCGACTTTCGGTCCAAAATCGAATAATGCTCACCATTAAACCCAATTGACCTAGCATATATTTTCTTTCTTTTTTCTTCAATTTTGTCAATTTTTTGTCCTTAGAAATGGGAAAGTGGTGAAATCAACAAATAAGTGTGAAAAAATTGCTTGATTTGCTAGTTCAAACCGAAATTAATTATTCCTTGCAACTTAATTAAGTTTTGATTTGACTTTTATTTAGTGTTTTATAAAAAAAATATATATATAAAAACAGATACAAAATAGCTTTCTAAAGCAATCACCGTCCATTTTTTCAAAATCAACCAAAAAAAATATACATGAACTACTAAAAACCAATTTGAAGCCCCAAATGTAACACCCAGTTTTCCAGATGAGGGTATTTTTGAAATTTTGTATTTATAATTATTATTTAAGGATGTTTATTTCATATTATGATTTTTAGTGATTTTTAATGATTTTTATTAGAATTTATTTTGGGCCTATAGTTGACTTTGACTAGTGTTGACTAGAAGACTAACCTAGTGACTAACCTAGGTTAAGACCCCTTGGTTAGGTTAAGTAAACTTGTTTTGACCTAATTTAGTGAAGTTTAAGTCATTGGAACTTGTTTGGAGAGATTTGGAGTTGATTTGGCCAATATGGCTTATGACTTCATAAGTCATGATAAATGACTTAGGACTTGGCCCATGGCCCATAACTAGAAGCCCTAACCCTAACTAAACCCTAAATGACCAGCCACATAGGGATCCCCACCCTATTTAAACACTTATTCATTAGGGTTGCCTCTTTTATCATTCCAACACTTGGAGAAAAGAGAGGTATTCTTCCCCCTTCCAAAAATTTCCATTTATTCATTTGATCTCCTTTTTCATCCTAGTCTCTTGCATTAGGTTCTAATTTCTGTATATTTTATGATTCTGGAGGTTAATCTCAGCTTTGGGCTCATTTGGAGCATTTGGCCATCAAGAGGAACACCCCCCATTTGGAGCTTTTTCATACAATTTGCACCTATAGGTAAAACTCCTCAAATTGATTTAAATTGCTGTTTTCTTTGCATTTAGGGCTAGATCTAGGAGTCCCCTAGCTGTCCCTGGAATTTGGGCACAATTCGTGTCGGTTTCGTGTCCGTATCGGACACGTATCCATTTGATAGGCTAGGTGTTTGATAGAATGCCCCTTAGGAATTTATTTTCGATTTTTGAAAATATAATTATATGGATTGATAGATCTTGGTATGTACGTTAAATTTTGTGAAGAGTGTTAGGTATTTTGGTGTCTTGTTGTGTCGGATTTTCGTGTTGGACACGCTGTGCACACACGTACACTGTGTCCTGCTACTCGGGCTGAATATCTCCCGACACAGGACACGTGGACACGCCAATTTTGGTGAGCATGATGGGGCAATGTCTGCCACCATCCTCCCAAAATTTGGGGCCATATGGTGCAGTGTGCGAGGAGTTATCCTCCTCGCACTGGCCGCCCTGGCCGCGCGCGCGTGCTGTGCACGCGTGGGTTTTGGCCACTGACATGGCCCTATAAGTCAGACACGACACGACCCCGACTCAATACAGGACCCTAGACACCTAGCACTACCCTAGGTGAACCGGTACACGTGATCACGAGACTCTAAGACACTCGTGTCGTGTCCTGTACGTGTTTGAACGCGTGCACGAGGCCTGGCTGTGCGTATTGTTCTGAATTTGCATTTAATGTTTTGGACACGTTCGTGTCCACATGGTGGACACGAATCATACCTCCTAGACACTTTAACACATGAGGAAGACCTCTATATGCCTGTTTGCTAATTTCGATGGTTATTTGGGTTGTTGGGTCGAATTTTCAGAACACTGATACCCTGTGTTCAGTTTTATATTTCAGAGTTTTAAATGATGTTTTAAAAATATTTTAAAGGTTGATTATGTTAAATTGTTGATGTCTACATATGTACTTACCTGAGATTGGATTGTAGTATAGGTTTTCATGTATGGTTTAGGTTGAGTTCTAGTTTTGGGTTCGAAATCTGGAATTTCAGGGTTCCTGTTTAGTTTGGTTCAGTAGGATTTACCTATGTATAATCCTGAGTTTGTGATGAATTCCTGAGTTTGTGCACATATTGACACGCACACACGAGCTTGTCTACTGTCACATTATTCACTAATTCATGACCCTACCACACTTTGCATTACACTCTAAAACTGAGATTCACACACACTGTTTTGTATACACTGACACTTGAACTTGATTCCCTGAAAATGTGTTTGTATAACCTGAGTTTGGGTGTTAATTTGGTTTGGGATGTTGAATGTCATATACAAGCTACTGTCATATCCTGTCATAACTGCCATTCCCATTGCCTAGCTGTCATGTACCTGAGATACACACAGCCCATTACTCTAACTGTCAATTTAGCTTAACTGTTAGTTTAATATACAAACTGTCATTTGTTTCTTTTCTAAAAATCTGAGTTGATATTAGTTGCCATGTGCCAATACAAATACACATATGGTAGTTTACTGTAATGTTAGGATTTACTTGGGTTTTAGATGTCTGGGTTGTAAACAGTTAACAGGATTGGATGTGAATAAGTTTCCAAGGATTTATGTATAACTATAACTGTTTCATATTTTACAGTAGAATTTGATATTGAGTTAGGTTTGAATGCAATGTAATAGTCTTTTTTGTTCAGTTTCCCCTAACCTGACTTGAATTCCCATTCCTGAGAATTTCTGAGTTCCAGTTTGGATTGATTGTGTATGTATACATTGGGTAAAACTGGTAGCAATGTGTTTTTTTGAATTGGTGTTAGGGTTGGACTGATTAGTTTTCTGAGAACACAAAAATCTGAACATTGTTAACCCACACACAGTTTTCCCTCTTATTTATTTCATGTCACACTTTTAGACACACATGGCTGTCCACATTGCCATTTCAGTCCATGTTTGGACATTCAATTACTGTCCAGGCAATGAGGTTCAGCCTTGGAGCCCTGCACTTGGTTCCTACATATAGGCACTGTCACTGCACCATGGATTCCTGAGAACACTCACTAACCTACTTCCTATTTGAACACATGTTGCCTTGTACTGTCATTGACACCATGATTTGCACACCCACTGATTTCAGTCCCCCACCAAATCCTGAAATCAGTGATGGTGCTCACTGTTTTTTCTTCCATTTGATTTCCTATTCCTGATCACTCACACACAATGCCTAAAACTGAGAGCAATGTGCTCTCCTATACACACACACATGTGCCTTAATCCCTCACTCTATATCTCTTTACATATTCATGCCTCTATGTATATATACAAGTGTATGTAGTATAGAAAATGCATGCATGAATAAATGGTTAAATGAATGCAAATGTGATGATGATGACAGTGAATAGCATATATGCATGTATAAATGAAACCATGTACCTATGAAATAAAAACATGCAAGTATGTGTAAGGGTAATGAATAGATATAAATGCATAAATGAACTTGGAGGAATAAATGAATATTAGCCTATGTATGCATCTATATGTGTATGAGTGCATATAGGAAATGGATGTATGAGTATGCATATGTATAATGAACACATGAATGAACAAATGTAGGCAATGCATGCTATGTGTAGGAATGTATGCAAGTGAGTGCCTATGCACATGTATGAATGTATGTATATACATATGGTATATGCAATGTGAGTTGTTAGTGACTTTGTGTTTGTGCTTGGGTGCTTGTCTAGGCTTGGTTAGGCCTAGTGAGACTGGCTAGACTAGGATTGACTTAGTTGACTAGATATTGACTGGAGTTGACCAAAAGTCAACATTGAGTCTAGATGAGACCAACTGACCTAGTTTGACTAGTGTAGTTGACTTGGTTGACCCAGAGTTGACCAATTTTGACTTTGACCTAGATTGGCCTAGAAATCATGTAGATTGCATTGCATCTTTCAATTCCCTTGTATTTTACATATCATGACCCATACTATTCTGTTTAGGACATTGTGACTCCGGTGCAGACATCTGATATTTCATTACTCTTTTCAGAGTAGCAGGCGAGTACATTCTCTGATAGTTCTCTCATTTACTTGTCAATTACTGTACTTCAGTTATAGATAGTTTTATGTGATTCTTACAACACGTATGGATATTTTTGGATTCATGTATGCGACACACATACCATTAGTCTGGCCTCTATTTCTGGAATCACTACTGGCATCACCTTCTGGAATCACTACTGGAACCACCTACTGGAATCACCCTGAAATCTTTTGTTGGTATCATTATGTTTGGCTGGACTCACCCCGATTTCTCGTGTCGTTTTCTGGATTCACTTGTACTTGTGGGCGGAGAAATATTGGAATATGCATGTGAACATACCCAAATACTGGAACCACTCCCTTGGAATTATACTGGAATGATAGCCATCTCACACCCGGCCAGGTGTGTGATGTGCCGTATTACCTACAGCCGTTCACATGTCGATCCCGATATTTTAAAACACACTGTTAGAGTATAGGCTGGACTCACCCTGGAATCCTTGATCACTATAACTGGAATCGTTCCTTACTGGATTCATCTTGTATGAGATTCATCCTGTACTGGACTTACATTGGAGTTACACTGGTTTACATTTTCTGCCTGAACTTTATATCATATTAACCTGGTTCAGCTAGTTCTGTTTTTACAGTCTTCATTGCTATGATTCTTCTCTTGCTTAGTTATTTACTTTCCTTGTACTTTATCTGTCTTTCTTACCATCACCTGAATATAAACTGCCATTTTCATCCATACAACTGTCTATAACTGCTTTATAGTTCTCTGTCATTTACTTGGGTTTTCTAGATGAGATGTGCTCGTTCCTGTCCTGACTGGACCTGTTGAAATTTTACAGATGATTGTCCTGAGGATGCATGCCCTACATATTATGGACCCGGAGACGGGATGACTACCTTTGGCCCCGACTCTCAGGAGTGATCAGGATTTAGTTTAGTAGACTAGTATCTGTTTTCATGTTGTTCTTGTTATAGAAGTTTTGAGACTTGTGTAGTACTTGAGAATTGTTGATAGTTGTTATTATTTTAGTAGTGTTCTTCTATTCTAGTTTAATTCTTCTGTGTTTATCTTATCGTGCTTAGACTGTGATTGAGTTCAATATCGTATACTTGCCCTCCGTTCGGAGTTGATCGTGATGAGTACTTTATATATTGCGTGAGTTGCTGGTTAGATAGTAACCTAGGACAGCGCTCTACCGCCGACTCTGCGGCGTAGGCTGGACGTCGTTACGTACTTGTACCCTCACAGTGGGTGCGGGTCGTGACACCAAAAGATATATTTCTTATTTGGATCTAAATGTGCACGCTTATATTTTTATGTAAAATTTTCATTATCATGTAAAAAAAAGTTCTTGTATTTTCCTAGTACTCATCTTCATGTCAACAAATACTAAGGTCTCGTTTGGTTACCAGAATTTGAGCTTGGGAAAGAAAAGTGATTCTTTTTCCGTGTTTGGAAGCCAAAAGAAATAAGTTGGAAAGAAAAAATGATTCCCAAGGGGTAGGAACATAGAGGGAAAGTGGTTCCCTCCATCCATCTAAGGAATAACTTTTTCTCCAATTTTTCTGCATTTATTACAAAAAAAATTGACCAAAATATCAATGTTCAGAATATTATTTACCATTTTTATCCATAATATCTTTTAGACAAAAATATTTCTGAGTAATAAAAATTTTCATTAGCAAGAGGGTATTATTAGAAAATTGACTTAATTTTGTTTTCTTTCCTTACAAATACCAAACACTATAATGGAAAGTAAAGATATATTTCGACCATAATTCCGAACTTTCTAAACACTGAAAAGGAAAGTTGATAGAAATTACAATTTTCTAAAGAAAAGGAAATACCAAGGAATCAATTTACTTTCCTTTCCATTCCGCGAACCAAACGAGGCATAAGATTATGGGATCATGCACAGCGATAACATCTATGATACCATAGAAACCCCACTTGAAGTGAGCCTATCTCCAATGATGATTTTTTTTTAAAAATTTAATTGTTATCCTACTTGATATTGTACTATAAGAAAATATTTATTCTAGTTGGCAGAATTATTATATACAAATTGATATATAAATAAAATCTTCAATGGTTCTTAATTTCTACCTTACTTGGCGATACATAATATATGATGAAAAATATTAAATGAAAAAATTTATAATTTAATTTAAAAGTATGGTAAGATGAAGAATTTCTATGAAACTTCTTCATCATGATCAGCCCAAAGTAGAATGGATCCCCATTGGAGATTTATTTGAACACTATATTTTATGAGCGACAAAGATGACCAATGTGAACAAAACCGTTGACAATGGTGACTATTCCATATTCCATTAAGGAGGAGTCAATTTTTTATCATGGAATTTAATTGGATTATTTTTGCTTTTTTTTTTTGTTATTATTATTTTATTTTCTGTCAGTTCTGGTCATACGATGAGATTCTTATTCCAATCAAGTAGGACCGAGCGAGTTTCCATTGGTCTGAAGCAATATAAATTATTATTACTAGTCTACATGTATGTATTTTGTACACACGTATTTTAATTATAATATCATAAAGTCGGTTGTCATCTTTTTGTTTTTTTATAGGATTATTCATATGTGTGTGTTTTTCTTTTACAATGCAAACAGATTCAAAGTACAAATTTTTATTTTATTTTTCTAATTTTCTATTGAGAATAATAATCTTTAAAAATAGTAAGGGTAGAATTTTTTTACCATTGGAATATGAAAAGTTGTATAAAAAGAAAAC
>JANAVB010036017.1:610466-805466 GCA_029216955.1 Iris pallida | reverse complement strand
AGAAATTCTGAGACACACGTTACAGCTTATATGGTTGGAACAGGATCATCATGGGACTCTTATTGAACATTATTTTTATATAAAATGGATTACTACATTCTAAATCTAGAATCTAGAAATTAGAATGAGTCCTACTAATGATGCTCGATGGAGCTCCAAATACATCTTGTGGTCCATATTTATAACAAGAAAATAAATTTAGAACAGGTTGGGTCTATATGAAAATAGTAGAAAATGATAAAATAACCTTCGGTCCCAAAATGATGTGTGGTAAAAAAACTTAATGTTGTAAAAATAATGTAAAATCTAAAATATAGAAAGTGGAACTCCAAATTGTAACTTACTATATTACAAATGACATATTGCATTCTGAATTTAGAAATTCCGAGGTCCAACCTAAGTGGGTGGGTTTGATCTGAAAATATAGAAATTGAAATTTATGATTGATCTTATTATTCAACCAAATAAGGTTCTAAATTTTGAATTAGAATCTAGATTCCGGGATGAGCAGAGAAGCAGACTGTAATTATTTAAAAAAAAAAAAAAAACTAAGGTCAATATATCTTGGCCAATAGTCAACTTATAATTTATGTAGCAAAATTTTCTGAATTTAGGCCTCGTTTGGTTGGCGGAAAGGAAATGAATCACTTCCTTTGTATTTTTTTTTCTTTCCTATCTTTGGAAATGTCGAGAAAATTAAAAAGAAAAGAGAATACTTAAAGGTGGGAAAATAAATTAATGCTTGGATGGATAAAATTATTTTGTCCCATAATTTTCTTTTCATTAGGAATCATTTTTCTTTTCTTCTCAATTTTTTTGGCACCCAAATATAGAAAAATAATAATTTTTCTTTCTCAATCACATATTCTGCGAACCAAACAAGACCTTAATTTCAATCTCTCTCATTGGAAGCGAATTAGAGTGTACGAATATAAATGGTATAAGATAATAAAATTTCTCAATCTTGCTGCTATCTTTCTCTACCTGATGCAAGCTTCCCACCAAGTCATGGCTTGCTTATTTATAGGAGCGAAGCCAGGATTTAATTCATGAGGGGGCCGTGTTACTACATATAAAAAATTTAAAGTTGTCATATTAATTGAACTTCAATAGCAAAAAATATATTAAAAAATTCAAACAAAAATGAGCAAAAAGAAGAAAAAAGAAAAGTCAATATTTCCAAAATTTTATAAAAGAAGAAAAAATTGTACTTAAAAACATTCTACAAAGACAAGTATCGAACCCTTGCCTCTTCTTTGACTGCTTAGAGAACAACCACTTGAGCTTACATACTATTTATATATTAGAAGGCCAAACGATTATATATTGTCAAACACCAGAAATTTTTGATACTAATTGACAAGTATCGAACCCTTGCCTTTCCCTTAATTATGTTATCAAATTTTGACTAATTATTTGTCCACTGATTTATACCTTTAATTAATAGCCTTGATAAAATTATCTGAATTGCTTATTAATCTAGGATTGATCATCTCCAATGACTTTATTAGCTCCAAACTTTGTGACTTTATGACAAATATATTAGAGCTTTGTATTCAGAAGAACCTGAAGTTTCATCTCCAAACCTATATTGAATATAAGGCTTGAAGCCAAAATAAAATATATTAGGCTTGAAGCCTAATTCATAAAACTCAAACTTCTAGATTTGAGTATGTGTATTATATTCTAAAGTAATATTTCTTTTTCAGACACATGACAAATATCACCAAGGATGAGTTCGCTGCTCTTGATATTTTCTGAAAAAAAATCATTTGACCTGGATTCTTGAGGCTAAGATCCATTTGAGTGCAAAGAACCTTGCATATGCCATCAAAGAAAAAAATGAGGCAAGCGAACAAGACAAAACAAAGACAATGATTTTCATTTGACATCACCTCCATGAAGGACTGAAATTCGAATATCTTGGAGTAAAACACAGCTGTTTTATGATAAAAACTTGAAGGAACGTTATGATCATCAAAAGTGTGTGATATTCCCAAAGGTTCGTTATGATTGGATGCCCCCTGAGATTGCAAGATTTCAAAACGGTAAACGAATATAACTCTACAATGTTCAAAATTGTGTCTCAAATGAGATTGTGTGGAGATAATGTTACTAAAGAAAATATGTTGGAAAAGACATGCACTACTTTCCGTACCACGAACATGCTCCTGCAACAACAGTACCGGAAAAAGGTTTTAAAAAATATTCTCAATTGATCTCATGCCTACTTGTTGCTGAACAAAATAATGAGCTCCTAATGAAAAATCATAGCTCCCACCCTACTGGATCACAACCATTCCCTGAAGCGAATGCAAATAACTATAGACAATGGCGGTCGCGGTCATGGTATAACATAAGTAAAGTTTGTTGTTTGTGATCACTTATTTGAAGAAATAAGGCCTAGTTTGGTTCGCGGAAAGGAACTGGTATGAAATCAATTTTTGGATATTCTATTCCTTTGTGAAATTATATTTTTTATTGATTTTACTTTTCGATATTTGGATATGTCAAAAAATTGGAAAAAAAAGTAAATAATTCAAGGTGAAAAAGTGATTTCTTACTTGGATGGATGGAATGACTTTTTCCCTAATTTTATTCCATTGGGAATCATTTTTCTTTTCTCCTCAATTCCTTTGACAACCAAACATAAGAAAGTAATCACTTTCTTTTTCCAACTTTTTGCTTCCGCGAACCAAACTAGACAAAAGATGAGGAAAAGGAAAGTTTGAATGGAGAAGATAAAGGAGTGTAAAATGAAGATAATTAATTTTTTTTTCTTGTTTGAATGACTAAAATATAGAAGAAAAAAAAATTTAAAAAATATTTTTTTATTTGTTTATTGGATAGAATATAACTATTTTTGGCTATTGTGTTTCTCAAATCATAAGTTATACTAATATTTTTTGCATAGTTGGATAAATTTTTTCGAAGTCCTCTCATTTCTTTTCATTTTTCTACTATTGTTTTTTTTTTCATAATTTTTTTCCATCAATTTTTTTTCCTTATTTTTCCTTTCCATTCCAAATACCATTACTTTTATAAAATAAAAAATCTCATTTTTGTCTCTACTTTTTATTTCCCCATTCCCAAAAGGTATGTAAATTCCACGAGGGATAAGATACAAAGCCTACAACATACATAAAATTGTTCACACTTTTTTTTATTATATAAAATGGTAAATAAATCTCATTCGTACATTTCTATATAAAATCTTTGATAATGACCAATGTTAGCACAACACAATATGTTATTAGGTATCATCATTCCTGTAAATTTAGACTGTAATTTTGACTTTCCTCACAAGATACTAAAATTTTGGCAATCCTCACACACACAGCAAGAACTGTAAAAAAAATTGCAGTCATTACTATGCACAAAACTGTAAATAATGGTGCCAGCTCTTAACAACAAATATAATGTTCTTAGAATTGGTTTTGATAATTAATACAAACATTTTCGGTCCATCTCCTTCGTCTCTACCTATATCTTCGATCAAGTTAAAGGCGGAGTCCCACCCATGGTGCGTTGGTCACCTGGCACTGCAGGACGGTCCTGATCTTTTCTCTGTCCGGGACAAAAGTAAAAAAAAAGCCATCTCTTCAATAATTTAAAAAAAACTATAAAGTTGAGAAGAGAACATTAAATTTTGTCTCTGAAATTTCAAAATAACTTCCATTTCTATTGATGGATATTTTTAACCAACTAGCAAATTAAACCAAACTATTATCTAAAAATAAGTGAAGGACCTAAAAGATTTTAGGCAAAAGAGAATGGTGGGTCCAGACATGGGCCTGCCTCCTCAATTATGCTCACATCTACAAACAAAAATTAATTGGCAGACTATTTGCATCTGGTCCATCACAACTATTGAGCTATAAGTGGCTAATGGCTATAAACAATATAAGACAACCACCAACCATCTTCAATTGATCCAATATATGGGACTATGCCAGTTCAAATAGGTGGACAGGAGTCACAGGACAAGATACCTGCATCTATGTCCAGCCAGCTAAGAGGGGCAAGAGCCAGTTGCTCAATTGTCATAAGGAGTAACCTACTGTGATTGTAGGTGATGGTTTATATATAGATGGAAATTAGGTTAAACATTCATTCGACGGAACCGATATAGTCAAAAACGAATAAATCAAAATTATAAAAATCTAAAATCGAATCGAAATTAGCCAAAATCGAAATCGAACGAACCGGATAACAATTCGGTTTGTTCGGTTGGAATACTTATATTGTTTAATAGAACGGATCCAAAGTTGAGATCGTCGTTAAATTATATATTTTATAGACACGTTTATTATATTTCAAATTTATGCCAAAACTTGGACTAGTTGTTAAATTATCAAAATTGGATATCAAAATATAAGAATTGTTGTTTACAAAATACACACATTTTTAATCACATAATATGCATGAAATTTATGTTATTCACATAATTGTATAAGTCTTCTTCGGTTTTCGGTTTTTGGATCGAAACAGAAATCCAAATCCGAAACCGAATAAAAAAATTAATATTTTTAAAACGAAACCGAATCGATTTTTTTTTTCTTTTCAGACCGAGCCGAATCTCTGATTGGATTTGGTTATATTCGATTTTCGGTTCAAAACTAAATAGTGCTCATCCCTACCTCCAAGGGCAACAAAGACCCAAAGCGATACATTATTTATTTTTATTTTTTATCGTCCAACGTCAACCTTGGTCTGGGACATTATTTACAGTAGATGATTTTTCATCATCAACCAACCTCACTAATTAATTTTCTAACAATATGCCAATATGTATGTGTTGCCAACCATATTCAGTATATTAAGCTAACACCGACAGGGTTGAAATCTGCTATCCACAAAATAGTGTTCCCAAATATATTCTCTCTCACATGAAGATGTGGATTCCATCAGTTGTGAGTGTTATTGTTTTTATAAAGTTGATGGAACCCTCCTTTGTGATTGCAGGGTTTGAAATCATTTGGTTCGCGGGAAGGAAAGGAAATCAATTCCTTTTCTTTTCTTTTTCTTGAGAAATTGAAATTTTTATCCAATTTTATTTCCGGTGTTTGGAGAGGACAAGAAAAAAAATTTAGAAGGAAGGAAAAATTTATGAAATGCCCAAAAATTTAAAAAGTTTTATGAAAAACCCACCCCAAAATAAACTTTCATCGCGTGCCCAGCATTAACTTAAAAATTAAAAAAAGGGCACGGCATGACCCTTTTGCCCTTCTAATTTATTAAGAATATCAACAAACCCAGCAAGTTTTATGAAAAACGGTTCGATTCCAGACTCTTCAAAAAAGTGTCTCTATCGCTCCCTCCTCTTCCATACTCTGTTCTGTTGCGATTTTAGGTCATCTCCTCCAAAAATCTTAGAAATTTCTTACAAGAAATCGCCAGCGAATCTCCATCACAATGTCGCAATCATCAGCAATGGAAGTAGACCAAGTTAGAGAAGAAGGAGAAGAAGTAGTTGGAAAACAACAGAAAGGAGGGAAGAAAGTTAAGAGGGTTGCTCGTAGACGAACCGCTCAAAAAGAAAAAGAAGTACAAGAACCAGTAGAAGAACAAGAACACGGAGAACAACAAGAACAAGATCAAGAACAACAAGAAGCAGTAGCAGGGGGAGAAGAAGAAGATGAAGAAGAAGGGAAGAAAAAAGGTAAAACTTTGAGTCTTGTTCATTCTCCGTTTATATTGACGCGGCAAATGAAAATGATCATTCTCCGTCTATAAAATACACGGAGGATGCCCTTTCTGTGTCATTTGAACTAGAAATGGTCATTCTCCGTCTATTTTGAGACGGAGAATGGCATTCTCCGTGTTTAAACACACGGAGAATGTTCATTTCTGTGTTTTTGACCTAAAGAACGAGCATTCTCCGCCTAATATGAGACGGAGAATGACATTCTCCGTCTGTAAAATAGACGGAGAATGAACTTTCTTCTTGCATTAACCTAGAGAAATGAACATTATCCGTCTCACTGACACGGAGAATGCCATTCTCCGTCTATTTTATAACGGAGAATGACGTTCTCTGTCTATTTTGACGCGGAGAATGGCATTCTCCTTGTAATTTGACCTAGAAAATGAGCATTCTCCGTCTTACTGACGCGGAGAATGCCATTCTCCGGGTCAAAAGAGACGGAGAATGCCATTCCCCGTGTTAAAACAAAACGGAGAATGACATTCTCCGCCTAATATGAGACGGAGAATGGCATTCTCCGCCTTACTTAGACGGAGAATGCTCATTCTCCGGGACAAAATAAAGGGAGAATGTCATTCTCCTTGTATTTTGACCTAGAGAATGAGCATTCTCCGTCTTACTGATGCGGAGAATGAGCATTCTCCGTCTTGCTAACGCGGAGAATGGCATTCTCCGTATTAAAACACGCGAAGAATGGCATTCTCCTTGTAATTTGACCTAGAGAATGAGCATTCTCCGTCTTACTGACGCGGAGAATGGCATTCTCCGGGTCAAAAGAGACGGAGAATGCCATTCCCCGTGTTAAAACAAAACGGAGAATGACATTCTCCGTCTATTTTGAGACGGAGAATGGCATTCTCCGTCTATTTTGAAACGGATAATGGCATTCTCCCTTTATTTTGATCTAAAGAATGACATTCTCCGCCTAATATGAGACGGAGAATGGCATTCTCCGCCTTACTTAGACGGAGAATGCTCATTCTCCGGGACAAAATAAAGGGAGAATGTCATTCTCCTTGTATTTTGACCTAGAGAATGAGCATTCTCCGTCTTACTGACGCGGAGAATGAGCATTCTCCGTCTTGCTAACGCGGAGAATGGCATTCTCCGTATTAAAACACGCGGAGAATGACATTCTCCTTGTAATTTGACCTAGAGAATGAGCATTCTCCGTCTTACTGACGCGGAGAATGGCATTCTCCGGGTCAAAAGAGACGGAGAATGCCATTCCCCGTGTTAAAACAAAACGGAGAATGACATTCTCCGTCTATTTTGAGACGGAGAATGGCATTTTCCGTCTATTTTAAAACGGAGAATGGCATTCTCCCTTTATTTTGATCTAAAGAATGAGCATTCTCCGCCTAATATGAGACGGAGAATGGCATTCTCCGCCTTACTTAGACGGAGAATGCTCATTCTCCGGGACAAAATAAAGGGAGAATGTCATTCTCCTTGTATTTTGACCTAGAGAATGAGCATTCTCCGTCTTACTGACGCGGAGAATGGCATTCTCCGTTTTAAAACACGCGGAGAATGCCATTCTCCGTGTTAATACAAAACGGAGAATGCCATTCTCCGTGTCAAAATAGACGGAGAATGATATTCTCCGTCTATTTTGACACGGAGAATGGCATTCTCCGTCTAATATTAGACGGAGAATGGCTTTCTCTTTATTATAATAAAGAAGAATGTTGACGTAAACCTAATTGTTGTTGTTTTTAGGGAAAAAAACTGTCAGGAACAGAGACGAAAGACTTTTCCGTGCAACATTCACCCCAGTACTCTCTCATGGATGAGGTGAAGGAAAAGTTTCGCCATTTGCCTGAAGCAGTTGTCGAAAGCTTGAAGAATGTAGGATTCTACGACTTCGTAGATGTATTCTACAGAAATAAGGTGAAAAAATCAGAACTGTCTAAAGTCACCCAAGGTCTGGAGAAGTTGATGGGGACTTATTTGGAAGAAGATGGAATTGGATATTTCCAATTGAGCAGCAGTGTCAAAGTAGCACCAACTGCTGATGAGATGGCAACCATTTTCGGTCTGCCAATGAATGATGACACTGAAGTTGATGATAAGTATTTGAAGATCATCACTGAGAAGCAGAAGACCCCCCCACCAGCAGACTCATTCAGCATGTGTACAAAACACTTCACAAGATTGCTGAAAAATTCCAAGGGCAAAGGTGCTGAAGTCTCAAACGCTGAAGTTAGGAAAAGGATATTAGAGCTGCTGGGGGGCGAAAATGCAAGTCCCGATGAGGTGGCCAAGTTAATAGTATTCAACTTGTGCCAAACAGCATTCTTCCCCAGAATGGGGGGGTCGAACTTGCCATACAAGTTCTTCGCTCTGGTGGAGAGCACAGATGTTATAAAAAGCATCTGTTGGCCTCGGATTATACTGGGGTACGTTATGGACAGCATAAAGAGGGCTGTCACAAAATCTGAAGATGGTGATGTTGATATATCGTACAAGAAGATTGAAGGTTGTACGATATACTTCTTGTATTGGTTTGCAGAGCACAGTCGACTGGTAGAAAGGAAGTGCAAACCAACAGTCGCATCTCCGAGATTCTGCACATGGGATGGGAATAAAATCTCAATATTCCTAAAAAATGAATATCAAGGTGCTAAAATGGATTCAGATTTGATATTCAAGGATATTGTTGCATTGAATGTTGATGAACTTGAAGAAGTCCCAGCAGAGCAGCAATATGTAGAAGGTGGAGACAATTTTGTTGATGAAGAAGAAGCTCAAGCTGAAGCTCAAGCACCAGCACCCTCTACAGCTGACAATGTAGATATGTTGCGTGTCTTGCAGGAGAAATCTCAGCTTATCGCTGAGAATAAGCAACTCCAGGAAAGAGCCCAGCAACTAGCGGCAGATGTAGCCCAACAACGTGCTGTGGGGCTCGTTGCTGATGGCTTGGAGAAGGAGTTAGACTCTTTAAGGAACGAGAAATCGCTCCTTATTGATGATAACAAGAAACTCCTTAAGCGAGTTGAGGAACTGGAGGCACAGGGGTCAGAACTAGACTCCCTGAGAAAGCAGAAGTCTGAGCTTACTGCTGATAATGAGAAGCTTCGTCAACATGTTGAGGAGCTACTTCTAAAAGGTAAGATTTTATATTTTTTATCTATTTTAATCTGTAATTACATGTATCTAACAAGGAGAATGAGCATTCTCCGTCTTACTGACGCGGAGAATGGCATTCTCCGGGTCAAAAGAGACGGAGAATGCCATTCCCCGTGTTAAAACAAAACGGAGAATGACATTCTCCGTCTATTTTGAGACGGAGAATGGCATTCTCCGTCTATTTTAAAACGGAGAATGGCATTCTCCCCTTTATTTTGATCTAAAGAATGAGCATTCTCCGCCTAATATGAGACGGAGAATGGCATTCTCCGCCTTACTTAGACGGAGAATGCTCATTCTCCGGGACAAAATAAAGGGAGAATGTCATTCTCCTTGTATTTTGACCTAGAGAATGAGCATTCTCCGTCTTTCTAAAGCGGAGAATGGCATTCTCCGTTTTAAAACACGCGGAGAATGCCATTCCCCGTGTTAATACAAAACGGAGAATGACATTTTCTGTATTTTGACATAGAAATGATCATTCTCCGTATGTTTTGACACGGAGAATGACATTCTCCGTCTAATATTAGACGGAGAATGTCATTCTCCGTCTAAATTGACACGGAGAATGTCATTCTCCGTCTATTTGGAAACGGAGAATGACATTCTCCGTCTATTTTGACACGGAGAATGTCATTCTCCGTCTATTTTGAAACGGAGAATGTCATTCTCCGTCTAAATTGACACGGAGAATGACATTGTTTTTAAAAAGAAGATTATATAATATTGACATCATACCTCTTGTTCTTGTTTGTTTTTATATCAGTGAAAATGACAGAGGATCTGAAAAAAGAGAATGAAAAGCTAACTAATGATAATAACAGACTTCTAGAGGAAGTTGCCTCGTTGAATGACGAAGTCAAGAATAAGAACGATACAATCGTTAACCTTGAAGCAATGGCTAGAGCATTGGAAAGAGGGGATACTCAAGCAGTTCCCCAGAAGCATTACACAAGATCAAATGTACCTGCTGCAGATGAGGATGATTTTGCTACATTGCAAAAGAAGAAAACATCCGATGCTACAATAAGTAAGAAGGCAGGTCCTGGTCGGAAAAGAAAAGCTGCTACTAGTCCCAGTAAGAATGTAGCTCCTGCTGGGAAAAAAAAAGCTCCTTCCAGCCCCAAGAAGGTCGACAATAAAAAGGAGATGTCAGCTCCTGAAGAACTTGAGGAAGAATCTCCTCAAACAGCAAAGCTTGTTAGAGATGGGAAAATGCTGATGCAATGTCCGAAGCTCAGACTTTGGAACGTTGCAGACGATGAGCTGAAGCAAGTATACAGGAGCATCGTATACACAAGAAGGATGTCTCCAACGTAAGTATTCTAAACTTGAACCAATTTCTGTTTAGAATACTTATGTATATATGTACTTTCCAAGTGCAATGATCATTCTCTATTGGAGTTATTTTTTATGCAATTTTATCATTAGCCTATATTATTATCATAATCGAAACTAAATTTATGTGCAGTGATTATGTATATATGTACTTTCCAAGTGCTCCAGAAGAGTGTAAAATAAGAAGAAGAAATAATGATGTCAGCATGTTGTTAAGTGCTAAAGATTTTCAAGACATTATAAATGAGGCGGATATAGAAGCCGGTGTTATGAACTACCTAATAAAGCTTATGAACGACGTTCAAGCCGAATTAAGGCAGAACATTCAGTCAAGCTCGCAGGGTGCACAATGTAAATGGTTTGCAATCATGATGCCCCATTCATTGGTAAGAATCGAAACTGAAAAATAAATATTAATGTGTACAGCTACTAATAGTGTTGTAAAAAACTAACTCATGTTATTATTTTATTTTTTTTTCTTCTGGAAAACAGGGTACTGCCAAGATTATCGATAAAGAAAATCCAACAGAAGGAGCAGTGTACAATTTCAAAGTTGATATAGAAGATTTTATAATGGAGCTGGAAGATGACATTGAATGGCTATTCGTGCCACTCTTCCGCGAGGAGAATAAACACTATACGCTGCTGGCATTCAACTTCAGCTCCTATGTTTGGACGCACTACAACTCATTGCGGAAAAACACGGGCGCTAAGGGAATCGAGGATGCAGTATACATGAAGAATAAAATTGAGCCAATTATAATAAAGAAGATTGCATTGATGAGTAATAAAAGCCCAGCAATCTCGGAATATGAAACAACAGAGCTCAAGGTTTGCAAAGAATGTCCACAGCAACTAACACCCAGCTGCCTTCTGTATGTTTCATATTATATTGAAAAGTTGTCGAGATATCCATTTGATTTACGGAAGAAAACAAACAAACAAGTTCACAATACTATTGTAAAGAGAAGGCTAGATTTGGCTAAGGCTTTGCTTATGAGTAAATGTGCAATTCCTTTTGTAAAATGACAATGTAAATTGGCTAACAAATTCAATGTATATATTCTGTTTGTCAGGTTTCTTTTGTAATGTATTTGTTTTTCTTTGTATTGAAATTCAATTTTACGACTAATTTACATTGTTCTATATATGTAAATCTGTTTTGTTAAAGTTCTGTTGTTTGATTCAAACCTATAATGTCATTATCTGTGTTAATACAAACCTATAATGTGTGCATTTGGAACTTAGAATGGCCATTCTCCGTTTCGTATGAGACGGAGAATGGCATTCTCCGGGTCAATAGAGACGGAGAATGCCATTCTCTTTGTATTTTGACCTAGAGAATGAGCATTCTCCGTCTTACTGACGCGGAGAATGGCATTCTCCGTTTTAAAACACGCGGAGAATGGTTATTCTCCTTCTATTTTGACTTATAAATGGCCATTCTCCGTCTTAGGGACGCGGAGAATGCCATTCTCCGTTTCGTATGAGACGGAGAATGTCATTCTCCGGGTCAAAAGAGACGGAGAATGCCATTCTCCTTGTATTTTGACCTAGAGAATGAGCATTCTCCGTCTTACTGACGCGGAGAATGGCATTCTCCGTTTTAAAACACGCGGAGAATGATTATTCTCCTTGTATTTTTGACCTAGTAAGGAACATTGTCCGTCTTAGTGACGCGGAGAATGGCCATTCTCCGTTTCGTATGAGACGGAGAATGTCATTCTCCGGGTCAAAAGAGAAGGAGAATGCCATTCTCCTTGTATTTTGACCTAGAGAATGAGCATTCTCCGTCTTACTGATGCGGATACAACGCAATGGGCGAATGGACACATACAACAAGTGATCGCATAGGAAGTGGCCCGTGCCTATAAATAGGCCCTGGAGGAGAGAGAAATTTCATTATTCCCTTCTCTTTCAGTTTTTCAGAAAACTCTTCGTCTTTTTTCTTTAATAACCATGTCTCCAAAGGTCGCCAAGAGATCCGCGAAGGGCAAGGGGGCTGCGCCGAGTGATTCTCCTCCTGCGGCAGTGTCCTCGGCAGTGGTGAAGGAGGAGATGCTGCCTTCTCTCATCAAACAAGGGTCACCGTTCGTTAAGGAGGAGGTGATACAAAAAATTGAAGTAAAAGAAGAATTGTCGATGATCGGGGAAGGAATTACTCCCAAGATTGAAGCTGCTGTGAAAGAGGAGCCCAAGTCTGAGGGTAGTAGCACTGGAAGTTCTGACCATCCAGCCCCGGCCGACGACCTTGATCAATTACATCCTACATATGCGAAATGGTTGAGGGAATGGTATATCCCTCGACACAGATAGGGTCCGCGGGTTTTCATAAATTTCCGTATTTTGTATTGGTATTTCTATCTGTCTTCAGGTTTATGTTTCACTCCTTTTGGACATCAAATGTAATCCTCTACTTCTTGCCCTGATGAAGATATGAAGAACCTTTTGTTTTGCTCATGAGATGTAGTCCTGTGAATGTAACTGAAGCGGAATGTCATTCTCCGTGTCAAAATAGACGGATAATTCCATTCTCCGTCTTAAAATACACGGAGAATTACATTATCTTTGTATTTTGACTTATAAATAACCATTCTCCGTGTATATAAAACGGAGAATGGCATTCTCCGTCTTACTGACGCGGAGAATGGCATTCTCCGTTTTAAAACACGCGGAGAATGGTTATTCTTTGTATTTTTGACCTAGAAAGGAACATTGTCCGTCTTAGGGACGCGGAGAATGCCATTCTCCGTGTCCAAATAGACGGAGAATGTCATTATCCGGGTCAATAGAGACGGAGAATGCCATTCTCTTTGTATTTTGACCTAGAGAATGAGCATTCTCCGTCTTACTGACGCGGAGAATGGCATTCTCCGTTTTAAAACACGCGGAGAATGATTATTCTTTGTATTTTTGACCTAGAAAGGAACATTGTCCGTCTTAGGGACGCGGAGAATGCAATTCTCCGTTTCGTATGAGACGGAGAATGTCATTCTCCGGGTCAAAAAAGACGGAGAATGCCATTCTCTTTGTATTTTGAACTAGAGAATGAGCATTCTCCGTCTTACTGACGCGGAGAATGGCATTCTCCGTTTTAAAACACGCGGATAATGGTTATTCTTTGTATTTTTGACCTAGAAAGGAACATTGTCCGTCTTAGGGACGCGGAGAATGCCATTCTCCGTGTCCAAATAGACGGAGAATGTCATTCTCCGGGTCAAAAGAGACGGAGAATGCCATTCTGCTTGTATTTTGACCTAGAGAATGAGCATTCTCCGTCTTACTGACGCGGAGAATGGCATTCTCCGTTTTAAAACACGCGGAGAATGATTATTCTTTGTATTTTTGACCTAGAAAGGAACATTGTCCGTCTTAGGGACGCGGAGAATGCAATTCTCCGTTTCGTATGAGACGGAGAATGTCATTCTCCGGGTCAAAAAAGACGGAGAATGCCATTCTCTTTGTATTTTGAACTAGAGAATGAGCATTCTCCGTCTTACTGACGCGGAGAATGGCATTCTCCGTTTTAAAACACGCGGATAATGGTTATTCTTTGTATTTTTGACCTAGAAAGGAACATTGTCCGTCTTAGGGACGCGGAGAATGCCATTCTCCGTGTCCAAATAGACGGAGAATGTCATTCTCCGGGTCAAAAGAGACGGAGAATGCCATTCTGCTTGTATTTTGACCTAGAGAATGAGCATTCTCCGTCTTACTGACGCGGAGAATGGCATTCTCCGTTTTAAAACACGCGGAGAATGATTATTCTCCTATTTTTGACTTATAAATGGCCATTCTCCGTGTATCTAAAACGGAGAATGATTATTCTCCGTGTTAAAACACACGGAGAATGGTCATTCAATACATTATAAAGTCAGAGAGTATAAAGGAGAATAAGTTCTTATGCTGATATGCAGAATTCAAACTATTACCATTGATATCAAAAAATGTAAGATATGTATTCAAAAAACAATTTCCAGTTATATAAAAGAAGGAATATATTTGTATGTATTAACGAGGGGGCGCTGCCCCCTCGACCACCGTAGCAGCACGTGGAGGCAGAGGACAAGTGCTGCGATTGTGATTGCATAATTCAAAACAATTCTGGCACCTTATCTTTCTCTTCTCTTTTCCCTTGTTCTCATATTTGCTCTTGTAACGGTCCACTTTTGGTCGTCCAGGACCACGTTTCGGAACAGGGGGTAGAACAACATCAGTGGGATTATTTTCAAACTGTTTTTCGCAATCTGGAACAGGACGAATAGCACATGAATATAACTTCCGGTAATAATCTGATGTCCAATACTGCTCCACAAAGTCGTAAACAGATTTATCTGAACCAACTCTGATGCATTGTATTGCATGGCTGCATGGGAATCCATATACCTTCCATCTACGACAACTACAATGACAATCAAGAAGATTCACTATGTGGGAGGAAGTATCTGCGATCACCTCAAATTCGAAATCACCGGACCGATATACCCTATAACACATGCCATCATCTGTAAGCTGCTTCAGCATATCCTCAGCGTATGGAGTCAATTTGCTATTCAAACCAATTGCATCCTTGTGGCGATCCGAAATCATCTTCATCATCTTCACACGGATGACATTTACAATTGCTGAAATAGGCAATTTCTTCTCAGCCTTTATCCATGCATTGAATGACTCTGCACAACTAGAAGCAACCTCACCGTATCTACATCCCGGGAAGAATGCGTTTGACCAGTGTTCAGGTTTTTGTTTATTCATCCAATTCACAACATGACCATAATTCAGATCATAAATCTTCTTGATTGCTTGTCTATACCCACCTTTATACAGAAAAACAAATAAGTAATAAAGAATTAGGTCAATTCACAAAATTATGAAAAAATAAGTGCATTCTCATAAGGATAATAGTCATTCTCCGTTCAAAAGCTAACGGAGAATGATATTCTCCGTTCTATGCAAGACGGAGAATACCATTCTCCGTTCAAAAGCTAACGGAGAATGCTATTCTCCGTTCTATGTTGGACGGAGAATGGTCATTCTCCGTGTGATTGAAACGGAGAATGACTATTCTCCGTCTTACTGACACGGAGAATGGTCATTCTCCTTGTTAAATTAATGGTAAATGTATTAAAAATGTGCATATATCTGTCTCATTAACACACCTGGAGTTAGAGCATATACTGCTTGCCTCCAAGCTTCAAGTACATGCGGATACAATCTTTCATTTCCTTTCTCTTTCATCGGTATGTTATTCTTCATGTGATAATAGCAATAGCTATGGTAATCATTAGGAAACACTTTAGGGACTTCAGAAACTAGACCAGTGCCTTGATCCGAAAGAAAAACAATACGCCTACTACATCCAACAACATTCTTTAGATTTCTAAGGAACCATTCCCAATTATCGCCATCTTCGCCTGAGACTATACCGTATGCAATAGGGTAGAACTGTTGGTTACCATTCTTCGCTGTAGCAGACATCAAACATCCTCTAAACCTACCTGTAAGGAAAGTAGCATCCAAATATAGCATTGGACGACAATATTGAAAGCCTTCTACGCAAGTCCCATATGAAAGAAAAAGCCGCTCAAACCTCATTGATGAATCATCTTTCTGAAAGTCGATAACGGAACCATTATTGGTTTCCTTTACCTTGTTGACATACCAACACAAGTCACTGTAAGATCTAACATCATCTCCGTACATTTCCTGGTGCACCAGCCTAATGCCATGGTATGCCTGCCCGTAGGTAACAGATAAGCCGTAGTCGACCTTGAAATCATCGACAACAGATTTTGCTGACTTTTTAGGATGCATCCGAACAATGTCACTAACCAAACTTTTCACAAACTTTGCTGGAACAACCTGATTACCTTTATCCATATAGCCAGCTCCACAATTATGTTCTCCCACATACCTCTTTACCTCAAAATTTTGATTATCTTTCGAAATAGATATAGCATGGAAGCTCCACAAACAAGCATGTGTCTTGTAATTCTTGCAGCAAACAGTATACCTCCCCGGCTCAGATTTCAAAATGTGAAATGGATGACGAGATTCAAAACATACCTTTCTAACAGCATTCCTAACTTCTTCAACACCATTTAGAAAAATCTGACCAACACCAGTAATTGATCCAGGCCACATATCTGATTTCCTCTTCTTCACTGTCTCAGTTGAGCCCTCATAAAATTGTACTACTCGTTTGTCCTTTACAGTAGGAGAAGATCTACTCAAAGAACTAGAGGAGGAAGACGAAGGTCCCATGTGAAAGCTTTGACAAGGAAAAGATGTTGATGAAGAACATTGAGAGTATATTTGCTCCACAAATAGATCAAAACTCACATCATGAGTACCGTTAAAACCACCAACCAATGAGCGAAGCCAAAAATCACTTTCAACATACAGTTCAGTCCCATCAGAGTGCAAAAACCTGAAACGGAAGGAAAGTGGATCCAAAGAAGTCCATCGATCGCACACTTTATTCTTTAAAAAATCCACGGTACTTTCATGTGTGACACGGCAGGAAACTATGTCTCCCTTGAAACAAATGTTAACTAAACAACTTGATTCCATATCTTCCCCCCTGATAACATAAAACATAAGAGGCCACAAATAGAACAATAAAATTCTCATCTAATAATGATTATTCTCCGTCTAAAAATAACGGAGAATAAATATCATCAGTTGGAACTAACTTATAATGATCATTCTCCGTCTAAAGTAAAACGGAGAATGTCATTCTCCGTCCTAACTAAGACGGATAATGTCATTCTCCGTTCAAATTAAAACGGAGAATGTCATTCTCCGTCCTAATTAAGACGGAGAATGGCATTCTCCGTCCTAAAAACAAAACGGTTAATGATCTTTATAAGAAGTAATTGTCATTCTCCTTTAAAATATAACGGAGAATGCTATTCGCATAAAATAACAAGATTAAATATCTCACTAACATTTTCTAAGTTAATAATCTTCATAACAAAATCAAATTCAGCATAAATTATGAGATATACGAAGCTGATGGATGAATTTCTACAGATCTGAACTCTCACCTTGTTTTAAGATCTATAAAAAGACGGAGAAGAAGATCTTCTATCCACAATTGACCTAATCGCCGGAAACCACGAAGATGATGTTGATGATGATGATGATCGATGATGATGAAGGATGATCGACGTTCGACTGACGAAAACCACAGTGAACTACGAACGATTCTGCGATCTCTAATAAAGATTATATCAATGGATTTCAAATTTCTCGTGAAGAAGAAGAAGAATACGAATTTCTCAATCCAAATCTGAGTTTGCGAATTCATAATTATATATAGATGTCCAAATTTACGCGAAGGGGTATTTTTGGAATTATGATAATGGCAAATTTTGTAAATACATAGCAACTAGAGAGAATCTTGAAATATTTAACGTGTAAAAACTTAATTCTGGGCATTTCATAAAAATAATCCAGCGGGTGGGCATTTCATAAAAGCCCACCCCGAAATTGGGCTTCTCAGCAATTTTCAGTTTAGAAAAAACTTGTCCCAATGGTGATTTCTATCACTATTTCTATCCTAGGTGACAATGATGTAGAATGAAAACTTTCTAGGAGGATTTCTACATGTAGAAACTCTCATATAAATTGGGTCCCACACCATTAAATTGGTCCTTTTACTATGTGACACATAGAATGGAAATGGAGAGCATTTTTTGTATATGTACAATTTCTATGTAGAAACTCTTCCAACTAGGATAGAAATCTCCTTAAAGTACAATGCCAAGTAGGATAAGAACTCAATTTTAGAAATCACCATTGGAGATGGTCTTATTTTTCTTACCTATGTGAATCATTTTTCTTTCCTTACTTTACTTTGACATCCAAAGAAATGAACGACTTTCCTTTTCCAACCCCATGATTTCGCCAACCAAACGAGACCTAAGATGGCTGTAGAACTGGACATATCTTTTGTATGCTGCTAAGGACACTAAATAAAGTGTTGGTCGTCATTTTTTTTTGCAGTCTTACATGTATAATTAGGACTGCATAAATTTTGGCAATTATTATTGTGTTTAGGACGGTCAAAATATCTGCAGTCTTGAACTCTTTAACTGATGCCAAAATTTTAGCATTTATGGATATGTACAAAACTATCAAACTTTTGGGCAGTTTCAGGACCGCAGTAATGGTGACAGTCGCCAACACTTTGTGTAGTGCTAAGTGCTCTTATAATTAAAAGCGAGATTGTGAAAAACATTGAAAAATGAGAAGTGCAACTTCTGCCAAGTTTTAATCTTAGTTGTGCGTAACATAGAATCCAATCCAGAAGACTTTTTGTTGTCAAACAATTAACATTCTCTCAAGCAAATTTGTGTCATTTTAATGGTACATGAATGCATGAGCCTAGCATTGTACGAAACATGAAGAGAAATTGGACAGATCTTGGTTTCCATCAGAAATGTAACAGCCAAGGAAACGTGATCAACTAAAAGACCCATCAACGTTTTTTTTTTTCTATTCAAATCCAAACATAAGCAGAACTATCCTCATTATTGAATTACACAAAAACGTACTAATAACATACATATTACCGTCTATTATGCTAAATCCACCTGTCCTGACTTGAAATTTTGTACTGTATACATATCATTATATAAACATCATTAATACAATTGATATGTCGTAAGCCGAGATCTAATAATCATGAAGAACAAGAAAGCATGCATACGCCTGGCCTGTAAGCCCAAGCAGGGGGCAATCGGGCATACTTCTCCATGCCTGGTTGTTCGTCGTAGGGATGCTCCATGACTTTGAGAAGCCTGCGGACCTCTCCATCGTCACCTTGTACAGCAGCGTCTATAGCACTTTGACAAAGATAATTGCGAAGTACGTATTTTGGGTTAACCGAGTTCATTGCAGCCTTCCTTTGTTCATCAGCAATGCCACCAGAGACCAGCTTTACAATTGTTTCAAAGAAAGAAAAAAAAAAAAAAATAGTCAGTCTAGCTATATAACAATTCCACAAAGAGGATTATTAGACTCCACAGAACATTACTCATGAACCAAAAAAAAAACTATAAAACTGAAAACATGAAATAAGACCATTTTAACAAAAACAAATGGCTGAAATTGAATATACAGTTATGGAAAAACTTGGAACTCATGATCTCTCTATTAAAGAAAAAAAAAATATACGAGTAATCTGTCACTCTAACTGAATCTAAGTTAATATAAGGTTTACTTTTCATACAGTCTCAATGGGCTCCCTTAACCATCCCTACTAATGTAACTCACTAACCTCCCCCAAAGCTTTGCTGATAATAAGAACAAGAGCAGTTGGAGAAAAAAAAAAAAAAAAGGGAAATCCTAATAGAATTCTTCCAAAGCGGTGAGAGCTTCACTCAAGCTTTTTCCCGAGGGAAGGTGATGAAGAAACCAAGCCAAACATGAACCTGGCATGTCAAATTTTGGAGAAGTGTCTAAGGACTATAGTTAGAAGTCTGTAATCTCCAAGAGGATCAATGGAGCTTGCTCCCACCATATTTGGACTTGGGTGCAAGAGATCGAACCAAAGAGACCGGAAAGGGGATGGTTAAATTTATTTATTTTAAAAAGTACGGATATGAGAATATACTATGGCGTCTTCCCCGGAGGTGCTCATGCGACTTGCTTCCAATAAGGAGAGAAAAGGAAGGAAAAAGGGGAGTAGAAGGAAGCAGAGAGAAACAAGAACCCCAAAGGGAAGGAACAAGAACCAAGTTCAGGGAAATAAACTACCTAAACTAAACTACTTTAGGTAATCCTTCTCTAGCAACAGGGACTACATTCCACCACTACGGAAAATTATAAGTTTAGTCCATACTTAATGCAACGCCCGAGCTTGATTTCTCGTGCGGAAGAGTCTGCAATGATGCTCATCCCGTTTTAAAAAAAAACGTGAAGGAATGAAATATAAGAAAAAGGAAAGATGGGTTGGAGCTTGACGTCATAGTATTAATATTGTACAAAAAGTGAAATTTTGAAGTAGATAAACTAATTTGAAGTTATTAAAAGAGCTAAGATAACTAGCTAAAGCATGTATTTTATATATCCTACCTCCTGGATATAGCTCTGTACCCAATTAATCCAAGCCTCCTTCCTCTCCTGGCCAATGTCCAACAGCGCAGCCTTGAGAGGAATAAGCAGCTCATCCTCCGGAATGTTAGGGTCGGCTTTGACATTACAAAGCAGCCTGAAGAAATTTGTGTAGTCAACTTTGTCAACAGCCAAGTTGTTCAGAAGCTTGCTGATCAACTGTTTATTGTACTTAGGTAGACCAAGTTTTCTGGTCATTATGGATTGGTACTCATCCATGAACTTGGTTCCGTATCTGTGAGAAGTACACGAATAAAAAAAATCAATACCCACCTCCCACGGTTGACGAGCATTCTCAATTGTTATCAAGCAGAGATAGCACTACCTTTCCATAGCATAGTTTGCCTCCTCTTTGCTGATCAAGTGAGCAGATGATAAAGTTGCAGTAAACTGTGCAATGTTCCACAAGCCAATGTCTGGCTGATTTGCAAAGCAGTACCTTCTCCCCGGAAGATCTGTGGTATTTGGAGTGTAACTTGGGTCAAAAGCATCCAGAAAGCCAAAAGGACCATAATCGATAGTTAAGCCCAATATGCTCATGTTGTCCGTGTTCAGAACACCATGGGTAAAGCCAACCCCCTGCCAGCTGGCAACCAAGGAAGCAGTTCGTTCAGCAACCTCAACTGACCAAGCTGAAATGATTCAGAGCAGTTTAGCTATCAAAATATTTCCAAGAAATATAGTCGGTTCACAGTGCAAGTTGGCAACCGATGACAACAGTATATGTGAAAAAAACATCACCTGCATACTTGTTTGATGTCAAATCAACTATAGAAGAACCCTCCTCACCAGCCCCAAAAGATAAGTCCTCACTCTTGTTCATCTTCTCAAGATGAGGAAAATGGTGGCGTATTGCATAGTCTGCTAAAAGACGGACAATTTCAAGGTCTTCTTTACCCCTAGAAGCATGAATCTGGAAAGAACCAAATCGAAGAAAGGATTGAGCAACACGGCAAACAATTGCACCCGGCTCATCCTTTGCGTTGCCACTGCACAAAAATCAAAGCCATAGAAGCATTAGTTCTTCTTCCAAGTTAAAGGTACAGTGTATGTTCATCAGGAAAAATACATTAAATATTGATATACATAAATACTTAATACCAACACACACACAGGCACAGACAGACAGAGACACACACACATATGCAGAAAGAGAGAGAGTTAACATGTGGTGCTCTGGTGGTATTTGAGCTGAAATCAAAATTATAAACCAAAACGAAATGATTTATAGTATGTCTGTTAATTCATCGAGTGGCTGAAAGTTGGATGGTTTACAGTAGCAAATCATGTAGACCTACGGTAAAATGTCCCAAAATCCAGTAAAAATTTAGTGCGAATGGGTTTTTCAACATTTATATCTTGAGAAACGACTACACTTTAGACTACATTATATGTTCTTAAACGACAGATTTCTTTGGCCCCATTATTTCAAACCATGGGCTTCTAAGGTGTTGATCACTTGATCATCCTCCAAGCCTTCTCCCATCATAATGGGGTCGGCTATGGAGCATAAGAAGCTCCATAAAAAATTGACAAAGTTCTTACAACAAGCTATTGACCTGACATCAACCCTCACTATATTGGTGCCATATCCTAGCCAAGGTAGCTATATGAGTATGAGAGGGCCATGTCGTAAAACACAGAAGGTCAATTGGCTGGTAGGTAGACCTACCATGATCCTCTAGAGACATTTTCTTTCACGTAAACTAATGAAAACATAAATATGGAACTATGATGCACAAACATGAAACAGCAATATGACGGTACTGGTAAATTAAAGCAGATACACATACGCATGCACAAAAACATGATTTCGATTAATCTAATTTGGCGGCAATAAACACCAAAGGTCTTAAAATTCACAAATGTCATAACGAAATTTATAAGATCTACCTATGTAGAACAGTATATCAATGTTATTTAACCATTAAAAATTCAATTTAATAATAAAGGCAACATGTGAAATGCACGCATAAATGTATAGTTTAAAGCATAGTTCGCAGTATCGGTCGATACCGATACGGTTTGGCATGTCCCGATCCGATACTGACCAGTACCCGATACTAACTGATACCAACATTGGGGGTCCCTCGAGTCAATTTGGCAAAGAAAATTGAATGAAAAAGACCAATCTGCAAGGGTGTAAAAACATAGTAAGGCTGTAAAAGCATGTAAATGAAGAAAACTTATCTATCGCATGTAAACCAATTGGCAAGGATCACCATTATTTCATTCAATTTCAAAACTACTAAGAACTAACAGTGAAAATACTTTAAAATATGTCTAATTATATAAAAATATATTTTCTAAAATGTTAATAATTTATTAATAATTATTTGTTTTTCCTATACCAAAAAATTACGATAATCCGATCCGAAACCACCGATACCGCCGATATCGAAACTCATAGAAATGGTCCGATATCGATTCCGATACCGATATTGCGAACCTTGGTTTAAAGAAGCACGAAATTCATAAATGATATTTTGAATGTATGCTATTCAAATATTTGAAACTAGAGATTGGATAATATGACTTATGCAACAGAACCATGCATAGTATTGTAGATAAATCAAGCTAAACAGAAACACGTAGAAGAGCCTACAAATATTCTCCTCTTTCTGTATTTGTCTAATTGTCTCCAGTTTAGTCCCACATTGAATAGCTACCAAAGTCAGTCTCATCCACTCCTCTAAGTATCTACTCGTTCCATAAAATGAAATTAATCCCACTGAATTTTGTTAAGAACGTGGTACCAACAAAGATGAAGAAGAATCACAAGGACACAAGATTTACGTGGTTTGAAGTTGTTCCCCTACGTCCTCGCCGCATACATTATTTTATCATTTACAAGAGATAAGACCTATTTATAACAAGAAATTAGGACGACCACCGACTTCAATAGATTTACCAAACTACCCCTTCTAATGTATTTACCAAAATACCCTTGACATACATTAAAAAAAAAAAATCTCGAAAGCATGGTTCATCTTGGACCTAGCTCTCTACATTGTTAAGACTCCCTACAGCTACACCAACAAATGCACCCGAAGGTCGAAACCCATTTTTGTGGGTTCAGAATTGGATTCATGTATCAGTATAACTTTTTTGGTAAAATGTTCTTAAAATGTGCACCCGAGTGGTGGAACCTAGCTTGTTCTGGTACCATGCTAAAGTCCCTATCACTACACCAAAATTGTACGATGTTGGTGAGGGATTAGGGTGAAATATTTATATTATTCAATAACTAGACTAAGAAAAGTATTCTATGCCACTGCTCCCAACCCCATTTTTGGCCTGTGGTCATTGAACTCACTACGTAAATACCGCCTCAAATCCCTCTCCATCATTACCCTCCGAGGATTTTATGCCCCCCACCCAATAGATTTACCAAACTACCCCTTCTAATGTATTTACCAAAATACCCTTGACATACATAAAAAAAATTCTCGAAAGCATGGTTCATCTTGGACCTAGCTCTCTACATTGTTAAGACTCGGTCCCTACAGCTACAGCAACATGCACCCGAAGGCCGAAACCCATTTTTATGGGTTCAGAATTGGATTCATGTATCAGTAAACTTTTTTGGTAAAATGTTCTTAAAATGTGCACCCGAGTGACGGAACCTAGCTTGCTCTGGTACCATGCTAAAGTCCCTATCACTACACCAAAATTGTACGATGTTGGTGGGGGATTAGGGTTAAATATTTATATTATTCAATAACTAGACTAAGTATTCTATGCCACTGCTCCCAACCCCATTTTTAGCCAGTGGTCATTGAACTCACTACGTAAATACCGCCTCAAATCCCTCTCCATCATTACCCTCCAAGGATTTTATGCCCCCCACCCAACAGATTTACCAAACTACCCCTTCTAATGTATTTACCAAAATACCCTTGACATACATTAAAAAAAAAATCTCGAAAGCATGGTTCATCTTGGACCTAGCTCTCTACATTGTTAAGACTCGGTCCCTACAGATACACCAACATGCACCCGAAGGCCGAAACCCATTTTTATGGGTTCAGAATTGGATTCATGTATCAGTAAACTTTTTTGGTAAAATGTTCTTAACATGTGCACCCGAGTGACGGAACCTAGCTTGCTCTGGTACCATGCTAAAGTCCCCATCACTACACCAAAATTGTACGATGTTGATGGGGGATTAGGGTTAAATATTTATATTATTCAATAACTAGACTAAGAAAAGTATTCCATGCCACTGCTCCCAACCCCATTTTTGGCCAGTGGTCACTGAACTCACTACGTAAATACCGCCTCAAATCCCTCTCCATAATTACCCTCCAAAGATTTTATGCCCCCCACCCCACCCCACCCACACCAACATAATTCAAAAAATTCTAAACCATCACTAATGTGTGTGACAGACAGAATAACAGATTAAAGTCAGAAAAATAAATATTAAATGAGATGGCTCACAGCCAGTTAATCCTCTTCAAGGTTAGTGTCACATACTCATAAAACATGTCTCGAGTAACATATTTGCCGGTTGTGACAAGACAAAGGGCTCGAGTTGTAGGGATCCCTAGTCCATGCATTGCCTCGCTGCATAAAAATTCTCGAATGCTACTCCGCAGGACTGCAAGGCCATCTGCAAATCTACTGTAAGGAGTCTTCCCAGCACCCTTCAGCTGCAACTCCCATCGTTCACCACGGGAGTTCAGAAGTTCCCCTAGAGTTATAGCTCTTCCGTCCCCCAACTGACCAGCCCATACACCAAACTGATGTCCGCCATAGCACTGGGCATAGGGCAACCTGCAATATACCACTTAATGGTTAATGCAATATACCACTTAATTGTTAAACTTTACAAAAGGGTAGCAGTATAGAGACTCAGGCCTAACAACTTACGCTCCAACCAAAGGCAATGCACCAGAGAACATGAGTGGGAAATCCGGTCTCTCAAATCTGAAACCAAGATACGTATCAACATACAAAAATTCATGTTTTGCTATCTCTAGAATATCTTAAAGGTGTGCATATCAATGACAGAAGTAGATTTAGTAATAAAATCATTGACAAATTAACAAATAACAGATTTTGTATTGCCTAATTGATCACCTCTCAAACAACATACACAAAATCGAGTTACGTATCAACATACCCAAATTCATGTTTTGCTATCTATAGGTTATCTGAATGGTGTGCGACCATGACAAAAGTAGACTTGAGATAAATAATTGAAAAATTAACCAAAAAAACAGATTTCGTATTGACCAAGTGATCTAATAGCTCACCTCTAAAACAAAATACATAAATTCTAGATATGTATCAACATATACATAAATTCATGTTTTGTTGTCTCTAGAATATCTGAAAGGTGTGCATAACCATGACAGAGTATATTTGGTAATAATCATTGAAAATTTAACAAAGGAAGATTTCTTATTAACTAATTGATCTAACTAGTCAACTCTCAAACGACCAAACTAAATGCATATACCAGGAATGTGAAACAAGATATTGTACCCCTTAATAACTTTAAAAAGCTAGCTTTTTCAGTCCTGTTTACTATAAATAACTTAAGGATAGATTTTAGTAAAGAGAGATCAGCAAAGCCAAGTATAGATAACAGGAGAAAACCGTATGCCAGGTCAAAAACATAGAGAATTCCGCAAGTGTTAGCATTTTAGGCTCCACATTACTTGCCAATTGATGGCGTCCAGAATAAATAGAAAACTCTTCATTGAACTTAAAATCAGAGCACTCCCAGATTTTCGCATCAAATAGCACTATATTTAAAAAGCACAGCCAAGCACGATGTCAGACTAATGAGAAAACCATCCAATGGCTACTTTACCTCAGCCTTCGGTAATATAGGAACTATTGCGTTGAAGAGAGTATCGTCCATAGAGCGTTCCTACCATTCTACAATATGTTAACACTGGTTAAGTAGAGTTTCATCAGCTGCTCTACCGAGTGACTAATCTGCCACAGCTGCTTCCAATGACCTATGTACTGCATGTTCACACTGGTTAAGTAGAGTTTCATCAGTTGTTCTACTGAGTGATAAATCTGCCACAACTGCTTCCAGTGACCTATGCACTGTATGTTCGCACTGGTTAAGTAAAGTTTCTCCCACTGTTGTGCTGAGTGACTGATCTGCCACAGCTGCCTCCAAGGACCTATGTTGTACGACATGGATATTGATATGAATACAAAATCATCACCACCAACCAAGCCTTCCGCCCATATAATTAGTGTCAGCAACGGAGCTTACCATAAAGGATTTGACAAAAGTTGTTATGACCGGTTGTCGACCTGACAACAACCATCTACGTTGTTGCCAAATTTCTAGCCAAGGTATCTATTGGCATGGAAGGCTGCCATAAAACCTAATATGCAGTTTAAGCTCATGCAACAAAGGAGCAGCCTCTAAGTCCCCTGGAGTCCTAGACTATAAAGAATCTAAACGGAGAGGTAAGAGTATACAATTTGCTAAAGGTAATTGCATCACCTCTATAACACATTAAGGCAAAGAGTGAAAATAATGCCAATCCCCACACTACGGAATAAAAACAATAACAAACTTAGACAGTGTTTGTACATACACAGACGACAACAACAAAGACTTACATCCCATTTTTTGGAGGTCTGTTTTGAATCATTTTCTTCCATTCAGCTCCGTTACGGGCCATGTCCTTTGTAACACTAATGTGTGTGTGCGTGTATTGAAACAGGATAAGTAGAAAATCCAAGCCCCCAAATTCCTAAAAAACCCTAATAGTAATACATATCCCTAATTTCAAAGCCCAAAACCCCAACAATTGCACTGCAGAAAGAGAAAATAAATCAAGATTGATGAACAGCCGCAGTGCAAATAGGATAAACAAGGAAAAGAGGAAGAGGAAAATAAAAACCATAAGTACTCAGATGCCCGCATAGGCGTCGGTGGGGCAGACAGTGGTGAGGACATCATCTAGACAGTGGTCAGCCCCTCACACGCCAACCCGAATTTACTTTTCTGAAGGCATAAGCAAACTGGGTCAGGTTTGGCTCATTAGTCATGCACAACGCAACAACTGCTTATAACTTAAACCAGGCAATGTTCCAAATACGGCCTGAATTTGGCGCAGGTTTCCGGCCAGAGAATTGCATTATTGTCCAAATCTACGAAATATGTCTGAATCCAGATGAAACTGTTTGGGACATGATCAAGACAACCCCCCCCCCCCCCCCCCCCCCCCCAAAGGCCTTTTCTGTGCGACAACCAATCAATTTACTAAAAGATACTTAATATTTTCTACTACCCTGAACAAAGAAAAATATACAAAATTACATATGCAGAAAATCTAGCACTTTGGAGTTTGCGTATATGTTTCAAAAAAATGGTCAAACCACTTACTCTTGAGGATCTAAATCAAGCAACTTGGCAACTGAATCTGACCACGCAACAAGCTGCGGATTCTCCACTTCAGCAGAAGGAGATACTCTGGTGTAACAAGCATGAAGCACCTGCAAATGACATGTGAGAAATTGTCAGCTAAAACAATCATAGAATCAGCCCAAAAGAACAGAGCAACACATTGGGTAATATCGGGCTTGGTACAGCTTATCTGGGCTGCTTCTAACTATTTCTTGAAAAGCGACAACAAAATCTGTATCGTCACACTAGCTTCTGCTTGTTTTTCTTTTATAAGCCGGTTCATTTTTTGGACAACTTTTGAAAGAAGGGGGAAGTCGACTTCTGCTTTTGTAAAGCAGCAGCAATACCAAACCCATATAACTGACCCAATGCAGATTAAATAGGGGGGAAAAAACATATGCAATGGACATCTCTCCTTTCTTTTACAGCAAGAACAACAACGTTATCGACTTTATCAGCAACATCAAGTCTATCCGCATCCATTGTCGAGCCGAATAGACTTTTAATGATTAGTGACTTAAATCTTCTGCCTACAATCAATAACTCAAACCGCAACCCGTCTTGATCATCCTTATTACACCATATTGAAGAACAAAAATCGGCAAGCCTATCCACTTCTGTCCTCGAATCAAATAGTCTTCGATCGTGATTAGTGAACTAAATACTCTACCTACACTCAGTAAAAACTCAAAACTACAATGGATCTTAATGATCTTATTGCACAGTTAACTTGACCTAATTCCTGTGATATTAAAAAACTATGTTTCATAGACTCCAACACGGAACCTCCGACATGGCGCCTATTCCGGCTTGTTTTTCTAGCGTCCCAATCGTGTCCGAGTTGTGTCTGACACGATGCAACAGGAGACACCGACACGGCACCGAAAATACATATAGTCAATAGCAAAATAGTTCTACTTTTCATCGGCAAGAGAATCAATCAACCAAGAGACGGAGACCGATACCTCCCTCGGAATCGTGTCGGATCTCGGATCCCCCGGCAGCTCCCTGACGAACGAGTGATCCCAGTTCAGCTCCTCCAGCTTCTTCCAGCGCCGATCCTCGCCTCCGTCCCCGCTACAGTTTCCCGCCACCGCCGGCGAACTCTCGGCCGCCGCCGCTTCCGCCGCCGGAGACTCCATCGGCTTCACTCCCGCTGATCCTTCGCCGGCGAAGGAAGCGAACCTCCGTATCCTCCCCGGAGAAAAGTAGGGCTTCCTATAAGAAAATTTAGGATTAGGGTTAGGGTTAGGGTTTGAGAGGAGCGGGAGGAGAGCCTTCCTGCTGGAGGAGGAGAAGCGGAGAGAGGAGAGAGACGGAAAATGGAGCATTTTGATGTTTTTTTTAATTAAATACTGAAATTCTTTTTTTTCTCCTTCGTTCTCTGTGTAAATAACACGTTCCGGTGGGGTCAAAAGAAATTTGGCTGGGGAGCTGAATTAAGCGGTTTCGCGTGTTTTGGACCGTCCGTTCTGGTGCGTCCCTTGCCTCTGTTTGGAACTTCGACGGCTGTGATTCGAGGACGGTTGGTGCTACGTGGTGTATATGGAAAACTTTGTACGTTGTTGACGTGGAGCAACTGGGTCCACTCATCCACTGGCTCGATTTCCTCTGTCAAATTATTTATCAGATATAGCATTATACTTCATTAAAATTGGACTGAAGAGCAGATAAGTTTTGGAAACTGAAAATTGCTGGAAAATCCAATTTCGGGGTTGGTTTTTATGAAAAATTTACCATAAATTTTATGAAATGTCCAGAATTATATATTTCTACATTAAATATTCTAAGATTTTCTTTAGATGCTTTGTATTTACAAAATTGTCATCTTTATAATACCATAACTACCCTTCGCACAAACTCAGATTTGGATTGCGATTTTCGTCTGCTTCTTCACGAGATATCTAAATTCCATTGCTGTCATCTCCAGCAGAGATCTCAAAGATCGTTCGTAGTTCATTGTGCTTTTCTTCAGTCGAACTCCGATCATCGCTCATCATCATCATTATCATCGTGGAGATATTTGAAGTTTTTCGGCGATTAGGTCAATTGTAGAGAGAAGATCTTCTTCTTCTTTTCCATAAGAGTTAGCATCGTTTTGAAAGAAGAACGAAAACTCTTAAATTTTTGTTCCTGACAAATTTTTTTCACAAAAAAACAAAAAATTAGGTTTTAGATTTCTGTCGACTGTTCTCCATCATTCTTCGTGATTTTAACACGGAGAATGACCATTCTCCGTGTTAAAAATCACGGAGAATGACTATTCTCCGTGCTAAAATAATGGAGAATGGCATTATCCATGTCAAAATGATGGAGAATGGTCATTCTCCGTATTAAAATGACGGAGCGTGTTAAAATTACGGAGAATGACCATTCTTCGTGCTAAAACTACGGAGAATGGCCTTATCCATGTCAAAATAATAGAGAATGGTCATTATCCGTGTCAAAATGACGAAGAATGGTCATTCTAAAATGACGGAGAATTGTCATTCTCCGTGTTAAAACCACGGAGAATGACCATTATCCGAGTTAAAATGACGGAGAATGGCTCCGTGATAAAATGACCGAGAATGGTCATTCTCCATCATTTTAACACGGAGAATGGTTATTCTCCTTGTTAAATTGACGAAGAATAGCCATTCTCCGTCATTTTAACACGGAGAATGGCTATTCTTTGTCAATTTAACAAGGAGAATGGGCATTATCCTTGTTAAATTGACAGAGAATGGTCATTCTCCGTCATTCTAACACGGAGGAAATGGCTATTCTTTGTCAATTTAACAAGAAAAATGGCTATTCTCCGTGGTTTTAGCACGGAGAATGGTCATTCTTCGTGGTTTTAGCATGGTGAATGACCATTCTCCGTGATATTACCACGGAGAATGATCATTCTCCTCCATTTTATGACTAGTTGAAACTTTGAAGGGCCATAACTTTTGACTGGGAGATCGAAACGAGGCCCGGTTTGTCGCAAAAAAAGCGTATTTTCGAGGAGCCGAATATTATATAGCTTCTTCATTAGTCGGCCTTCTGAATTTTAGAATCGCAAAAAAATGATGTTGGACCTCCGTTTTAACAGTTTTACCGTTTGTCCGTCTTTCCGAAATTTTTAGACGAGTTTTTGAAGTAAGGTTTGAAGATTTTGGAGGAGAAAATCTAAATTCGTTCCGGGGTGTTTTCAATAAATTAGAAGGACAAAAAGGTCAATCAGAACCCACTTTATATATTTTTCGCTAATTCTGGGCACGAGATGAAATGTTATTTTGCGGTAAGTTTTTCATAAATTTTTGCAATTTTTGGGCATTTATTAAATTTTTCCTTTTGAAAATTGCAACAACAAACACAAAAGTCCTTTTAGACCTCGTTTGGTTTGCCAAAAAAATAAAAAGAAAAGAAAATTGATTGTTTGATATTTTATTTTATTTTTAAAAATCTTAATTTCAATCAAAAAAAATTTAATGTTTGGAAAAATAAAAAAATGAAAGGAAAATAAATTCTTAAAGGAGGAAAATCAATCCTTGAGTTGGTGGGAGAAATCATTTTTTCTCCTATTTTCACTCCTCTTGGAAATCAAATTTCTTTCCTCCCAATTTTTTTTTGGCATCCAAACAAAGAAATGAATCACTTTCATTTTCCAATGCTCCAATTCCGCGAACCAAACGATGTTTGGACCAAAAACATCATTTAAAAGGGCGTTTTCATAACAGTTACGTCAGTGCACTACTTAACTCACTTCTTAACTCTTTTCCTAGTATCCTTAATCCCTTAAATATGCAAAGAAATGCCCTTTAAAAAAAATATTTTTGCACATTATTAAATATTAATTAGCAGCGACGGTAGAGTTCAGGAAATGTTGTTCTTGCTAATTAATGATTGTTATGAAAATGCACTTTTAAAGGACATTTTCTGCACAAAACTTAAAAGTACTCTTTAAATGGACGTTTTTTGTCTACCGTTGTAATTATCAAAACTTCTTTGTTGAACAGTTTCGATGGACTATGCTTTTCGGATTATTTATTGTTATTAATATATTATTTTTACATTTTTTAAATTTTCAAAATAGTAATAGTTGTCTATATTTAAACTACTTGGCTAGGCGAACTGTCCCAAATCGAATTGCTGGGAAGGCGTGTGTGTGTGTGTGTGTGTGTGTGAAAATTGGGGGTAGTTGGCCCAAATGACATGCAATGCAGTGTGCATAAAGTCTTGGACGTTACGTCGAGCATCGCAAAAAAAAAAAGATACTCGACTGGTGGGTGAGCATTTTTCGGTTTTGGACTGGAAATCGAATCGAACTGAAATTAATAGAGATTCGATTCGGTTTCAGTTTTAAAATACTAAAAAAATTAGAGAAATTTTGAGTTGTCTCCCACTTGTTTTTATCATAAGTCAAGGTGCACCCTACCGAAATACCATAATACATGAAATCCCCCACTTTTAACGTAAATCGTCAATGACTAACAGTCAACTCCTTTGACCTCCCATTTAAGCGGGGATATACCTTGAATTATGACCAAAATACCCTCATATAAGTGGGGTGCATATTGAATTATGGTATAAAAAAAAAAGTAGGGTGCAACTCGAAAAATTTATTCCTATTTATGTAGGTCAAAGGAGTTGACTGCTAGTCATTGACGATTTTCGTTAAAAGTCGGGGGTTTAATGCATTATGGTAATTCGGTGGGGTGCGCCTTGAATTATGGTAAAATAAGTAGAGGGCAACTCAAAATTTCTCAAAAATTATTCGGTTTCGATTTCGGTTTCGGGATTTGGTCCAAAACCGAAAAGCGAATAAGATTTATACATTTATGTTAATATCCTTATTCTATGCATACCTTGTGATTAAAAATAAATATATTTTGAAAACAAAATATATATATATATATATATATATATATATATATATATATATATATTTCAAAATATATTTATTTTTCAAAATATATCTATCTATAGATAGATAGAGAGAGAGAGATAGATAGATAGATATATTTTGAAAAATAAATATATTTTGAAATATATATATATATATATATATATATATATATATATATATATATATATATATATATATATATATAGAGAGAGAGAGAGAGAGAGAGAGAGAGAATAAGGGAGGTGAGGTGTCACCTCACGGTGAGGTGGCTACATGTCACCCCCATGCTATCATCATGCACTTGCACACTTTTTGGTGCATGATGATAGCATGGAGGGGTGATATGTAGCCACCACCCATAGGGTGACACCTCACCTCCCTTATTATATATATATATATATAGAGAGAGAGAGAGAGAGAGGCACAACTTTGAAATACAACAAATGTGTGTATAAAATAATAACTTTTAGTGTAATTTAACCACGATTCCAACTTTGGGTTCGATCCACTAAACAATAACAATAGTCCAACCTAACAAACTGAATAAACCGAATAACTTATTCGGTTTGGTTCGGTTTCAATTTTGACTAATTTCGGTTTGGTTTTGATTTTATATATTTATAATTTCGGTTTTATTCGATTTTGACTATTTAGATCCGGTTGAAACCGATATATATATATATATATATATATATATATATATATATATATATATATATATATATATATATATATATATAAAAGTAATAATGGAATCCAAAAGTTGTAATTATAAAAGAGAAATAGAATTGGCGCAAAAGTATTGGGACAGCATATCGGCTCCCATAAAAGACGCGAGCATATTTGTTATTCAGATAACTTATGTACTAATTATGCCCCTCTTTTATAAGTACAACTTTTGGTATCCATAATTATTTAGCTTTTAGATAAAATATATAATACTATTTTAAATATATGAGATGTTGAATTTATAGGAGGACATAATTATCCCATAAATTTTTGGATAATAGAGCTGCTCCAATAAAAGACGAGCATATTTTATTTATGTATATACTATATAGTTTTATTAAATTTTAGTGTAAAAAATATATGTCTAAAAATGTTACTAAGTATGGATTAAAAAATTTCTAGTCAACTAAATTCTCATAGGGTCCCCCATGAATTCCTTCTAGAGCCTGCTGAATAATTTTTACGGATTCCCCCATTTCGCCGATTCGTACTAAATAACGAGCTAGCGAATCTCCTTCTTTTTGCCATTGAACCTTCCAATCGAACTTATTGTAACACTCATAAGGATCAACTTTACGAAGATGCTATTGGATTCCAGAAGCTCGTAACATTGGTCCTGATAAACCCCAATTTATTGCTTCCTCTCCATCAATAATGCCTACTCCTTCCACTCGTTCCAAAAAAATAGGATTCCGTGTAATAAGTTTTTGATATTCAACAATTCATGTTAAAGAATAATCGCAAAAATCCAAACATTTATCTATCCATCTATAAGGTAGATCGGCAGCTACTCCCCCGATACGGAAATAATTATGCATCATTCGCATACCTGTGGCGGCTTCGAATAGATCATATAGCAATTCCCTCTCTCTGAAAATATAGAAAAAGGGAGTTTGCGCACCGATATCCGCCATAAAAGGTCCTAGCCATAATAAATGAGAAGCTATACGACTAAGTTCCAGCATAATTACTCTAATATAACTAGCTCTTTTAGGTACTTGAACACTTTCCAATCGTTCTGGTGCATTTATCGTTATTGCTTCTGTGAACATAGTGGCTAAATAATCCCACCGTGTTACATAAGGCAAATATTGTATAATTGTTCGATTTTTCGCTATTTTTTCCAACTTTCATACTAATATAAAATCGTTTTAGTCATCTCTCTCTGTGTCAATGTTCTTCTTTTACTTGAAATTGCACCTCTCTTTCTCTCTCTCCTATGTAACACGCGGGCCATGTCACATTCCGTACCAAAAATATTAAAAACCAAAACACGTGATTAATGGTCAATTACGTATCAAACGATTCCAGTCATACTCACGTATACTTTGTCCAGGGTTGAATAATTGTACTTATAATTAATCAATATAACTATATATCAATCCACTGAATATGATAACAATAATGAACCAAGTACATTGATGGTGATCATGCACTAATACAATGATTGAACAATGATGTAGCAATATCATAATATACATGTCGAATAAAAATAGTACATAACATGCACAATCATAACCTTATGCTCTTCCAACGATAGCATAGTATTTGTAGTACTATACCATATGTATATCTTACAAATACTAGTATGGCATGGTAGAGTAGAACGTAACAAATCAATATAGCTACCGAAGATTATATAGCACGTATAAGAAAACAATGTTCTCGGTGGCATATATTATGATCATAATATACATGTTGAATGAAAACAATACATAACATGCACAATCATAACGACTAATATGGTATAGTACTACTAACAAAATTACGTGATATGCAACATAGATTAATGTTTGGATGTGTGGTTATATGGTAGGATCAAGCAAGTAGTACTGTAACTCGGTGCAAGCTTATAGTCTATAGGACTATCTCAATGTGAGCCTATAGTCTATAGTAACTACATGTCATATCTCGGTGCGAGCTCATGATCGATAACATCTCTCCACCATATCTCAGTACAAGCCTACGATCGAGAGGAATAGTTGTCACGTCCCAGAACCAGAATACTGGAGAGCGGGGGCGGACACAGCCAGCTACGTATAATGAAATGGAATCCATCTCACTATACGGTCACGGCTGTCTAGAAATATGAGGGTTTATCTACAAGCCATCAGTCTCTTAAGGTCATAAATTATCCTATTGTCTCAATCAGATATCAGATCACCAAATATACAATTGTAAGGCGTCCCAAACATTACATATCCAGATGATCATGAAGCTAGTCGTACAAAATGTAAGGACTAGCAAGAGTTAAGTTATACATGATCAACCTCGAGTTGCCAATCATGTTACAGCCCGTAGGCAGACAGTAAGTAAAATATACACGAGCTAACACTTGCTCGGCGGCTAAACGCCTCAAAAGGATAATGTACAATTACAGTGGGAGAACAAAAGAAACCCATTCGTTGCCAGAATTCCCTCTAGTGGTCACCATCTGGCTAGAAAGCAGGTAGATCCCTTGCTGCTCCTCCGGTATCTGGCCATACAAAACCAGCTGGGTCAGACCCCAGAAGAGCAAGTGCCACAAAGGAGGCCACGAAATAAGAACTAAAGCCAGCAATTAACACAATAATATAATTACATAATAAGAGATGGTAATTTAAGAAAAGCATGATAGGTGAGTATAAAAGACAATCTTGTACAGAATCGATAAAAGACAGAACATATGGAAAGCATGACAGGATGATATACGATGAGATAACCATGGGACTATTCAGATAACCAGGTTACAACCCGTAAACCAAACAAGGACCGGGGTTGTAACCCTTCGTCTGAACGGAACTTAAATTCTCCTACCATTTATCGGCAAAATAAATATAAGAAAATCATGACAGGTAGCAATTCATGTGCAGGAATCAAGACAAGACTAGACAGGTTATACTTCACTCAATCAATCACGGCCAAGCAAATACTACGGCTTACTACTTTAACTAACTAGGGTTATCACAAACCTAATTACTAACAAGATGCAATGAGAATCCCAAGTCCGGTTACCTGTTTGTTACTACCTAAGTGATCCCAGCAAGAAAAGGAAAAGATAGCAGGATATAGCAGACACACTGTAGTAAGATACATGTGTCCTAAGGTACCACACTCGACGGCGGGCTGGAAGTGCGCTCATCTCGACGGATAGCAACAAATCCCAAGTATATATATATAAGGCCGGGACCAAAGGGGCAACGGGTAACTGGAAAATTCTCCATGAACTATTTGATCAATCTAATCATTAATCCTAGCCATATTCAGTATGAATCCCTGACCGTGGAAAACCAGGGATTCATGTCCTAGACATGATGCAAGGCAAGACAGGTTCATTTGTACAAACACATTCACCCACGGTATCCAGGCCATTTATTCTTGTCAAGTCGGGTTAGCCGTCGCAACAGCATTAAGTTAAATCATGTCAGGGTACTTGTCAGGAGTGCGCCACGACGGGCCACTATCATGTCAGGTTGGTCATGTCAGGAGTGCACCACTACGGGTCATTATCGTGTTATGCTAGTTCCTTGTCATACCATGCCATGTACAATAGTCATTCCAAACATATTACGTAAAATCAAGTTCATGACAAAAGGCGTAAGGATATAAAATGGGCGTAAAATATCTAATAAAATATCAATATACAGGGCTATAGAAGAGCCAAGCTTAAGGAAAATAAAATCAGATCTGACACGCTGACATAAGACCAAGTCAGCCAAAGGCCATACGCTCAGTGCAAAAGTCATACGCTCAGTGCAAGTCATACGCTCAGTGCAAGTACTCCATACGCCTCCAAAAGACAGCGTATGAGGTCCATACGACTCCTTGTCACCCAAGTGAGCGTATGCAAGACATACGCTCCCAAAAGGCAGCGTATGGATCGGACTGCGCTGCGCTAAAGAGCGCGCGCAGCTCAGTGGCGCAAGCTAAAAAGCTCGCGTACACTGCTCACTGTCTTCTCCAAATCAGCAAGAACTCCATGGGTTGAACCCAAAGCTTCAAAAGTCCATAACTTGGTCAAAATAAGTCCAAATCCGACTTTGCAAAGTTCTAACTTGGGTGAAATTCAATTCTCTCCAACATAAGAACATCAAAACCCATAAAAATACAACTTAAATAGATCAAAACCATGCAAAATCGAAAATAGAAGAAACTTAGATCTAGAACAATGGAGACTCCAAATCACAAAATATCAAGTTCTAATGTTGATCACCATGGCCTATTCTAGCTAATGGACAAATAAAAAGTGGTTCTCAAGTGGTGGCAAGGTGCACTTGCCTAGGGTTGGGAGAGTTGTGTAGAGGAAGGAGAAGAAGAAGAAGAAGGAAATAAATGGTGGTTATGAGGAGAGAGAAAATGTTGGTGGAGTTTTAAAGAGGGTGGGATGTGGTGTGTTGAGGGTGGAGCATAGGCTAAGGTGTTCCAATACACATTAAACCAAACCAAACCAAACCAAACCAAATCCAGTTAAAACTGAGCCATGACAAAAACCCAAAATACGAGAAATACCGAAATTTCACAAGTCGAGAAAAATAAAAATACATGCCAAAATTCAGATACGAGTATAAATACGAAATACGAAAAATATCGAAAATGAGGGTGACAATAGTATACATAATAGCCCAACGTTCTCTAATCATTCTCCCGTCTAATGATATTTATAAGTCAAGCTACACAAGTCCAGACAATGAATTACAACCAAACTACGACAAACGATAACAATTATAGCAAACAACTCTAGATAATATCATTATGCGTCTTAGTCAAATCAGATATAAGACATGCCTAATATGCATGCAACGTATATCGTGTATTGAGATTTGGTACATGTCAATAGGTTTATACCAAACAATCTACGAACACAAATGTTCATGAATATACAAGTAAATAGTTAATCAAAATAAATTATAAAGAAATAACTGAAGCATGAAATATTATAATCAAATGGGCAAAGTATACTTGCATGGATTAGTCCAAAGCCGTGTGGAGGTCGCAGTTACCAAAGTGGTCCAAGCTTTACGGGTAATACGTACAAGCCTATTGAATTATAAATGTGATTTATATAATCCACTTATATTATATTTACGCAATAATTTTTTTTATATAATAGTACTTTAGGTTAGGTTTGTAAATACTCATCTGTAATAGTTAAAGTTTATAATATACTAATTAATTAGGGAGTTAAGTGAAAACTTACTTTTTTTTATAAACCTATGGATGAGGTTTTAAATAGAAGCGGAAAGTTGTTGCTCATATCTTATTATTTGGCAGATTTTTCGGTTGCTTGGCGGTGGAAGCTCGACGCAAGGTCACCATAATGATCATTGCATAGGACAAATTTTTGTTGTTCCTGGAACTAAGTTTCAATATTGCTTGAACTTACTCAAAGTATTTTCTATTGCTCGAGAATCCTTCAAAAATAGTATATATACAAGTGACTTGTACATATTTTAGAATACTTGAAAAGAAAAAAATAAAAACTTTCATAACTTTTTGTTCACCCACCCAAAATAGACAAATAAGAAAATTTATAGGCCGTGACTCAGTATATATATAGATATTGTTGTTGTGATCAATTGTTGAGTTCATCAAAGAACATCACTGTGTGCATTATGCATAACACACCACGTTATTTAGTCAAATATACAAAATTTGAATTCTTTGCGATATTTGCTTAAAGATTCAAGAGCGATGCGACCTATATTGAATTGGAAATTACAAAGCTGGCTGATTTATGTATTTTGCACTTTGTCACGTAAACAAGTTGTTAAGCAGCAAGTATTCATCGATTGTGCCTTAGTTATGTTGTACTACGAGTTTGTCGACATTAATGTATGCATATTGTAGTCTTATACTAAAGTCAAATGTATAAACAAAATATCTATATATATCACCTTTTGTATTTCTTTTAGATGTCCAACAATAAGCACATCTTTTGTCTACGCTGCATTGTATGCCTTTTGTGTTTGATTGTATCTTTTCCGGTTGATCGCTCAAAAAAGGTATGACAATGGAGTTGGTAATTTAGTCCCACATCGGATAGGCGATGAGTTCATGAGGTGTAGATAATTGGAATTGGTTCATGTCTTACATGAGAATTATCTTTTAAGGCATATGGGCCCAATTCAATTTCGTATCTCATGGACCAACTCCAGTTTCGGCCACACCGCGTTTCCAACATTTTGGGCCCACTGTCCCACACTTTTACTATTATTATAAATGAAAGGAATAATATGCATTGTTCCTTTTGGGTCCATTGCTCCCAACTCCTATATTATTATAAATGGGATGAATAATAGGCCCCCATAAATGAGGAAGGAAAAAACAAGATAAATAAATAAATAAAAGACAATTGGATTTGTACCATTATATGCTTCTCAAATGTAGGAATGAGCATTCAATTTATTTATTTTCCATGAATCAATTGAAATAGTTAAAACTAAATAATTTTTTTAAAAAATTAAAGCCGAAATCAAATCAAAATTACCTATAACTGAACCAAACCGAACCGTTATTTTTGGTTTATTCAGTTATGCTACTTTTATTGTTCAATGGAATATGTCCAAAGTTGGACTTATAGTTAAATTATATTTAAAGAAAAATATTTTGCTGTATTTTAAAGTTGAATCCAAATTAACTAGTTGTTAAATTATCAAACTTGGACTTAGACTTAGAATTGTGTTTTTCTAAATATATATATTCTTAACTGGAAATTGCTGAGAAACCCAATTTCGGGATGGGCTTTTATGAAATGCCCACCCGCTGGATGAGTTTTATGAAATGCCCAGAATTAAGTATTTTCACGTTAAATATTCCAAGATTCCCTTTTAGATGCCACCCGCTGGGAAACTGCTATTTTTATAATACCGAAACTATCCCTCTGCGCAAATTGGTCATCTATATGTATTTGAATTCAAAAAACTCAGATCTGGATTGCGATTTTCTTCTTCTTCTTCTTCACGGAAAATCTGAATTCCATTACTCTCATCTTCAGCAGAGATCGCAAAGATCATTCGTAGTTCGGTGTGCTTTTCTTCGGTCGAACTCAGATCATCGCTCGTCATCTTCATCACCATCATCATCATCTTCATCGACGTCAATTGTGGAGAGAAGATCTTTCTTCTTCTTTTCCATAAGAATTATCATCGCTTTGAAAGAAGAACGAAACTCTTTATTCCTGAAAAAACTAAATTACTGGCCATTCTCCTACGTTTTAACACTGGAAATGACCATTCTCCGTGTTAGAAACACGGAGAATGCCATTCTCCGTTTTATTTAAAACGGAGAATGACATTCTCCGTGTTTCTAACACGGAGAATGACCATTCTCCTGCGTTTTAACACTGAAATGACCATTCTTCGTTTTATTTAACACGGAGAATGACAATTCTCCGTGTAAATTAACACGGAGAATGACATTCTCCGTTTTATTTAAAACGGAGAATGACATTCTCCGTGTTTCTAACACGAAGAATGGCCATTCTCCGTGTTTCTAACACGGAGAATGGCCATTCTCCTGCGTTTTAACACTGAAATGACCATTCTCCGTGCTAAATTACACGGAGAATGACCATTCTCCGTTTTATTTAACACGGAGAATGACCATTCTCCGTTTTATTTAACACGGAGAACGTCATTCTCCGTTTTATAAAAAACGGAGAATGCCATTCTCCTGCGTTTTAACACTGAAATAACCATTCTTCGTGCTAAATTACACGGAGAATGCTATTCTCCATTTTATTTAACACGGAGAATAACATTCTCCGTTTTATTTAACACGGAGAATGGCATTCTCCGTGTTTCTAACACGGAGAATGGTCATTCTCCTGTGTTTTAACACTGGAATGACCATTCTCCGTGATAAACTACACGGAGAATGGCATTCTCCGTGTAAATTAAGACGGAGAATAGTCATTCTCCGTGTAATTTAGCACGGAGAATGGTCATTCTTCGTGTAAATTAAGACGGAGAATGACATTCTCCGTGTTACTAACACGGAGAATGACCACCCTCATGCGAAATTAACATTTTTCGTGTTCTAACACGGAGAATGACCATTCTCCTGCATTTTATGGTCAGCTGAAACTTTGGAGAGCCATAACTTTTGACTGGGAGGTCGAAACGAGGTCCCGTTTGTCGCAAAATGAGCGTATCGTCGAGGAGACTGAAAGTAACAGTTTTACAGTTAGACGGCCTTCCGAAATTTTAGAATCGCAAAAAAATGATGTTTGGACCTCCGTTTTAGCACTTTTGCCGTTTGTCCCGGTCTTTCCGAAATTTTTCGACGAGTTTTTGAAGATTTTTGAGGAGAAAACCTAGATTCGAAAGTGAGCAGCGTATGGAAGAAGATGAAGTATCGAAACATTTTTTTTAAGAGCAGTTTCGTGGGTGTTTTCAATAAATTAAAAGGAAGGGCAAAATGGTCATTTGGAACCCGCTTTGGATAAGTTTCTCTAATTCTGGGCACGCGATGAAAGTTTTTTTAGCGGTGGATTTTACATAAATTTTTTTTAGTTTTTGGGCATTTCATAAATCCTCCCTATTCTTAATCATAAAATATGCACAAAGATACTTACATGATTCCATAAGCCTTATTTCAAATCATTATTTTTTTGATTTTTTAAAAACAAAATCAAATAGTTATTTTTAAAGTTGATTGAATTTCTTATTTGGTTTAGTTGTATTCTTTCGGTCGGAATAAGACTTGCCTCTAGGGTACTCTGTTTGGATAGGTTTTAAAAAAATTAATTTTATTTTTAAAATATAAAATTGTTCTATAGTTCTATAAATTTTGACTATGCGTTTGTTACTTACATATGACAAATGGTTATAAGAAATAAAAGTCTGAAAATTTGTTTGGTAAAAAAGTTAGAAAATAATTTTAAAAATAAATTTTGTATGATATTTATAGGTGTGACGGAAGTGAGAATTAGAAATTTTTTTAAAGGAATATTTGCAGTTGTATAAAACATTTGTAAAATTTTTACGAAATAACGTATTAAACATTAGCAGTAACATAATAGAAGACAAAATGTAGCATAAGCAAGTCCCGGTATGTAGCAATTTCTCAACGCGTGCCGGACCTAACGAACCATCAGTAAAGTGTCTATATAACTTTTTGGAGTCCGCTTCTTTTCCCCTATATATATATATCACGCTTTCCGCTGGAGATCTCTCTCTCTCTCGACAAAATCATCAAAACCCTTGCCAAAAATTCTCCAAACCCTAGCTCTGTTTCGCGCCAAAATTGTCGATCCGGTCCCTTTTTGGCGGGAAATCCTACGCAGAGTGGGAGAGATCTCTCGGTCTCCGCGGCTGGGCGCGCTGTTCGAGGAGGAATTCGCTCGTCTCTCGTAATTCCGGCGGTTGGGGGTGGAATTAGGGTGTCGGACCGGGAGAGAAGCTCCCCCGGAGGACTCGCGCAATGGAGTACGCTCCTTACGACAGCAGCGGTGAGTTTGTTTTCAATTTTGAAGCTTTTATAGGGTTTCTAGGATTTCACGAATTGGAAGTTTGGATCTTTTTTGCTGCATTTGGTATATGAGTGGGTTTGTAGCTGATAATTTAGGGTTTAGCCAGTAGAACGAGTTTGGAAAAGAATAGGGTTTTGGAGTTTCGTATTTGGGATTTAGATCTAGGTTATTGCAGTTCTTCCAAGTCTGAACTAGAATTCGTTCGTTATGTATTTGGGATTGAGATATAGGTTATTGCAGTTCTTCCAATTGGAAATTATCAGAGAAATTAGGCTTTCGATTGAGTATATGAGTGGTTGGGGGTGGAGTTAGGGTCTGCTTGGTAAAGGGTTTTTTTCACTGGTTTTGGGGTATTTTTGAACCGACTATCTATGAAAACCTCTGCTTGTTTTTTTTAGGCACCGGTTTTAGTCGGCTCAAAAAAAACCCCAAAATCGGTGTAAATAAATTTGGGTGGCTTTATAAACACCCCAAATCGGTGGGTTTTGAGGGGTTTTATTATTTTATTCCATTTATATCCTCACCAAAAATATATAATTATAACTACTAATACCCTTCCCTATTTAATTTTATCTGTGTAATTTTTTTTAGGACCGCTCGTTAGTGAATTACCAAGTATGGATTGAACCTGTTTAAAAGCTGCTACTTAAAAACCACTCAAAACCGGACCCCTCGTAACCGTTCATAACAGGTACTCAAAAAATACCTCACAATCGTTACCCCTACAATTGCCAAGCAGACCCAAGCATACTAGTAGTGAACTTGATTTTTGTTTATTTTTGGTGATCTTTAAGCTATTCTAGGCTTTTGCCGTGAGAAAGTTTGGGTCTTCTTGTTGCGTTTGGTATATGAGTGGAGCTGTTGTTGGTAATTGGGGGTTCCAGTTGAATGAGACTGGTGAAGAATTATAGTTCTAGAGCTTCATATTTGGGTTTAGATTTAGGTTTTTGCTGTTATGCGAATTCTGAACTTGATTATGTTCACTATGTTATTTGTTCACTTTCCAGAATTCCATGGAAATTATGTGAAGATTTGGGCTTGTGATCGAGTTTGAGGAGAAAATATCTCTTATACTCTTGGTTCAAGTGGTTGGGTTGAAATTAGGGCTTCATATTGCGAAAGAAGCCCCAAGGACTCGTGATGGAGTATGCTCCTTACAATTAGGGGTGAGCATTATTTGGTTTTTGTAACGCCCCACTCCCAAAATACGTAGGACTAGGAACGTAGACATGCCAACCGTATAAATAAATATACGTAAGCTGTAAAGGCTAATCTAATCTCATCTACAAATAAAGAAACAAAAGATATCATAAAATCAAGCACGAATTGTCTGTATACAAGATGTTGGACGGAGACAAATCCACTACCAACAATTTAAAAGAAAAGTAATACATGGCAAATGATATAATTTGTTGAGAGTAGCAAAGAAGATCCAAGACACGTCATTTTCAAAGGAATGGAGAAGATCACGACCTCGGCTAGACTACCTGTGGAAGACAAGAACGCACACCTGGAGAGATAACCAGGTCCTCAGAGGGACGTAACAAGACACATAATATCATGCCATATAAACTGAATATAAACTGCTTAATAAATAAGTCAATTGGATTATAACATGGTCCAATACACACTATTGAATTAGCGTACCATCCCCCCAACCAAACAAGGACATGAGATGGCACCCTAATCCAGGATGAATACCTTTCCATGCCATAAATTCAATATGGTATCCGGACCACAACAAGGTTCAGTACCTTCTCATCGGAGTAGTGAGCCACACCTACAACCAAACAAGGACAAGGTGTGGCAAACTAGTCCGCGACAAGTTACTGTTCCAAGACACGGTCAGATATAAGTACCAAAACCAAAAGTACTCATACCCAACGGATAAGGTAGCCTAACCGTTCTAGTGAATGCAGTTTTAAGAACACCCTCCAACGCATGGGCTGGGATCGACATAGTCCCCACTTGGGGCACCAGGGGCCTCAAGCATAATCATTCCTCGAACGTGCAAGCAATAAAATAAATTGGTCGTCAACCTGCATCTCCGACGGAGCGTACGGTCACAAGAAAAATATGTTTAGTAGCCCATACGCTAAGGATATTTCCTCCCCACCCAATGTCTATATGTTACCTTAAGAACACATAACCTCTATAACCGCTAAGTCAAACTATCATGCAATACTATTAGCGGTTAGCCCTATCGCACGGCTTATACGTACTGGTGGCCAACCAATCACACATGTCCGAGTTCTATATGCGACACACGACTTCGTGGCACAAACGTGTCAAGGCCAATGCATGCAACACAAACAAGGGTGGTTCCTTAAATCTAAGGTTAATATGCATAAAAATAATAAGTACGAAAAATAGAACTACACAGTAAAATCTATCTAATTATAACAATGTAACACATTTTATTTTGCAGAAAAATAAATAATGAATAGATGCATGAATGTGAGCTAAAGTAAAATAAACAGCTAATGGCGAGGTATCTTGCCTGGTAGTGATGTCGGGTGTGGTGCAACGATTAAGGTGGCACAACATACGACTTCGGTGTTTCAACTAAGCAGGGGCCTCCGATGGTGGCACGGACTGTTCCATCGGATCCAGGGCGGTCGAAGTAGCTAGGGACGATAGGAGGATGTATAGAATTGGCGAAGGAATAGGAATAATGGGCTTAGTCACGTGATTGAGGAAAATCGAAGGAAGTTGGATAAATAATACTTATACGATTTTTGAAAACTATTATAATCCTTTACAACTATATTTTACTATCTGAAATATTTATAAGTAACAATCAATTTTGGTAAAAACTATCATTTACTTAGTAAAATATTTTATATACTTGAAAATACATATGATAGTGTGGAAACTATATTTTTATTAGTCAAAGTATGTTTTTAGGTAAATACAAAATAACTCTTAGAAATTTTTTTAAGGCAAAAACCCTATTTTGTAAAACTAAAATTTTGTCAAAAAAACTTTAAATAGGTAAAAATGTTACAATAATATATCGTAGCCTATAATATTTGGTTACACAAAAAAAAGTTTTTAAGTAACTATCTATTTTAGGTAATAAAGTAACTAGAATAAATAAGTGGTACTAATAGTAAAACAATGATGAAGATAATAATATTTAAAGTATTTATCAATTCACTGTTACATACAAATATATTAATATATAAAAAATATTTAAAATAACCCACCTAAAATAACCACAATAACAACCACCACCAATAATAATAATAGCAACCTCTCTAACTACTCTGCTGCAGCTTTCCTCTTTCGAGGAGACTATATGCAGACCTAGTAAAGTTACCAAACACTACAAAGCATTTCCATAGGCTATTTAGGAAACTTGGACCCACATGTTTAACAAAACAAAAAAAGAAGAGAGGGATAGGGGTCAATATTATTTGGGAAAGGGATGTTCCTTTCTCAGAACATATGGGGAGGAAGAGTGGAGAGAGAGGGACGAGAGCGGGAGTAGACGAGCGGAGAGGGAGAGAGAGGTCAGGAAGAGAGTAAGGAAGAGGGGAAGGGCAAGGGCGTTACCAGAGGGGAGCGAGCTGTGCACGTGCGTTGGCGCTGGAGGCGCCGAGACGCGGCGGAGCGGTCGATTGGCCGTGATGCTCGGCCAGGTGCGGGAGATCCGGCATGGGCCCGGTCGACTGACCCGGCTACGCACGGTGGCGCTCGAGAGGTGGGAGACACGGCGGATCGGCGGCGCATAATCTCGGCGAGGTCAAGGTTAACGTTTTATTCATGATGCTGGTGGTTGTGCTTGGTTTTGGGGGTTTGCCGGTGTTGGGTTTCCGATGGGCTTGGCGGGATGTGCGCTGGTGGCTGGCGCTCGTCGGTCTGGAGGCAGCCACCCGGAAGTGGTGGTGGTGATGATAATGCTGAAGGTGGTGGGTTGGCGTTGTGCGGCCGGGGCGGATTGCTGGAGGCCTGTCGGTCGGTGGCTGGTGGCTGGGATGACGAGGGTCGTGGTGGTGCTAATGGCGACAGTGGTGGTAATGGCGGTGGTGTGTTCGTGTTTTGGGGTCTGGCCGCTGGTGGCTGGGTGAGATGGTGGCAGCGGTGGTGCGTTGGTGTTTTGAGGCACAACGGTGGCGGTAGGTGGTCCGGCAAGGTCTGGGCAGAGCAGGAGGTATCGGGAAAAAGGGGCCGCGGTGGATGTGGTGGCGAGGTGGCAGCGACATTGTGTTATTGGGTGATGGAGGTGGTTGGGTTCGGCCGGCGGGAAGGAGGGATGGGACAGGAGGAACGGCGGAGAATCGGGGGGTGGCGGTTATGGTGGCGTCCGGGATTGTCGGACACGGGAACTATTGTATATGTATTAGAAAATATTTAGTGGATGAGACGGGGACACGGACATGGACACGATGCACGAACTGTGTTTGTGGTGATGAAGAAATTTGTGTGATGAGAACAATGGCAAGCTCCCCTATTTATAGGGTGGAGAGATCCCAGTTTGATAAGGAATAGGAATCATTTAAAACTCCCTTTGATAATTCACTATTAATTTAAATCAATTTAAAACCTATCAATCCAAATCAAATCCAAATTCGAATATATATCTAGATATATCATATCTATAAGTCAAATACATTCAATAAATCTAATCTTAATTTAGATTATCCTAACCAATTAAACATTAAATAAAATTTTCAAAATAATAATAAATAATGATAATAATTAATTTCGAAATTCATAATAAATATTTTTAAATATTAATAGAAAATACTTGGAATTACCCTTTGTATAATAATTAATTATAATTTCGAAAATTATGATAAATACTTCAAAAATAACTTTTTAGGAAAATTAAGATAAATAATAAAATAATTTTGAAAATCAAAATATCTACATGAATTAAATTTCATGTACTTGCATGCGAATAGGACATATTATTTACAAAATATTATTTCTTAAATTATCACATACTTTTGCAATAAATAGAATAAAATAAAGTTTTGACAATCATGACTATTTTAAAAATATATACTTATTTAAATTAAATGGAGAAAGGCTATAATAAATCTTTTTATAAAAATATGTACCTCGTAGATACGTAGGTGCGCTCGACGTACAAATAGTAAAAATGAAAACCAATACCAAAATCTATATAAAAATAAAAAAAATCGTAGTAAAAATTTAGGGGGTTTACAGTTTTGGACCGAAAACCGAATCGAACCGAACCGAATAAGAGATTCGGTTCGGTTTGAAAAAAATCGGTTCGGTTTTGGTTTTGAAAATACTAAACTTTCTTATTCGGTTTTGGTTTTGAATTTCGATTTCGGTCCAAAACCGAAAACCGAATAAGACTTGTGTAATTATGTAAATATCCTCAATTCTATGCATATGTTGTAATTAAAATGTGTATATTTTGAACGTAACAATTCTATTTATGCGTTTTGAAATTAAACTTTGGTAATTTAACAACTTGTCTAACTTATCAATTCGTCTAATGATAAGAGCGACTCTTGATCTAAAGACTGCTCTCGTTGACACTGGAGCAGAAGTTAGTCTATTACAAGAAGTGTTTATACCCGAACACCTCAAGCTTAAGCTCGATCGTTGACACTATGTATTCCAGGGTATAATGAGCTGACAATTCACACTCTCGTTGACACTGGAGCAGAAGTCAGTCTATTACAAGAAGTGTTCATACCCGAACACCTCAAGCTTAAGCTCGATCGTCCATGTAATTTACACGATTTCATGGGACGACAAGTTTTAGTTAACTATAAGGCTAACACAAGGTTCAAAGTATCGCTATCGGTATCTGTCACGACCCGATCCCAATGTAATGGGTCCAGTCGGATCATGTCCAGCCTGCACCGTTGTGAGACGGCGGCAGTAAGCTGTATCAAGCAGTGAAACACGACAGACAAATATCTAACGGAAATAAAAATATTTTTATTAAACTGAAACGGGTCTGAAATGGAAATAACAAGATAACAACATCACAATTCATTTATTTCAATTATTCTGATAAAGCAAAGAAAGGGAAAAAAAAACTATGCCAACATCTAAGGTTCTGGGGTTCCTGGTTCTGGTTCAGCTAAATCTGCAGGACCCAAGTCAGGCTCGTAGTAAGAACTGTAAGTTAGCTCCTCCTCGTCGCAATCATCTAAAAATATTGGGTCTCCAGTCAGGAGGGAGCAAGAAACATATTTCCACATCTAACATTCTAAATAATAATTAAATGAAATGCAAGACAGTTTGAAAACAATATATATTTTTGATAAATAATAATAAAAGACAGCAGGCAATATCTCTGGAACTACCATGATGTAATTCTACAATAGTGTTTTGAGTATATAACAGGGCCTGTGACCGGCTGGGATAGAGGCAATATGTATACTAACGTTTTGGCCAAAACGATAGCATACGGTACGGCTCAACCCCCTGTGCGGTAGGGGTTAGCGCGATAGAGACAATCGAGAAGTTTGGTTTTGGTCACAGACGTTATACTACTCCCCCAAGCAATTCCGAGTCAATGATTCAATCAATCAATCCGTCAATCGATGTGGAGTCCGAGAGGGATCCACAGTGAATCAATGTCACTACAGTACATGAAACTACTGATGCATACATTTAATTATTAAAATAAAACGCAGACATGAAATATATGAAACTTGTCTTGGTTATCCGGATGATGTAGACGGGAGTACAATCACGGTCCTGACGTAAGTTCTGAATCATACATAACCCAAAATACCGTATTAGCAACTAGGCTAACTTATCTCTAATGGCAATGTTAGCTGACTAATTTAGAATCTAAGTCCGGTTGGTTGAAAGGCAACAAAGTTATTTACGAAAAATAGTAATATGTATATTTCAAGAATAAGTTTATAATTAATAAATACTAGTGACAAAATATATCCTTTTAATAGAAATACCTATTTTTTACCAAAATTACCAAATTACAAAAAAATATTTATTTTATTCGTAATTATTATCATATTTTGTAAAAATTATCATTTATGTCCAAAAATCTATTTATATATATTTTAATAGAAAATAACATTTTTCTGTCTAAGAATTGCCAAATACCCCTTTAAAACCAAAAAGTATTATTTTTAGTAAAAAGGCGAATTTCTAAATATAATGAACATAATATTTATTTTATTACCAAAATATTCTTTCTTGTCCAGAAATTATTTAATAGTAAACATTTTATTATTAAGGCAGAAATTTATACTTTTATTTATAAAACAAAATCTTTTCACTAGTAAAATCATATTTATTAATAAAGCTTATTTTTCATATATTCGCTTTAATAAGCCAGAATAATATTTTATCTTAAAATATAATACCTATAATTACTAGATTTAATAATTAAACTATTATAACCAATACATAAAACTTATGACTTACTTTATTGGAAAATACTATAAATAATTAATCTCTAAGAAATAATAATAATAACTTAATATTTGATGATTAATCAATTATCACTAATGACTATATTTATTGATTATAAAAATACTATATAATTAACTATCATAATATATTAATATTCTAATACCCAAATAATTTCATTAAGTCTTATTATTAACCACAAATATTTACTAATGGCCAATTAATTAATCTAATTTAACTACTAATCAACACTAAACCAATTTATCTAATCTAATTAAATAATTAAACTAAACTATCCCAAGTTGGCAGTGTTAATTCTGTCAACTTGGTCGGACATGGGAAAGGTTTCTGGAATTGGAAAAGTTTCTGACAGAAAGCCTTACCGGAAAATGCACGAAGGAGAGGGGAGGCCTTGGACTTGGAACGGAGCGCCGGAACACCAAAAAGGGGCCGGACACGGGGGTGCGCGGGACGCGCGAACACGGGGTCGCGAGCACGCGGAACAGCGCTGCCCGGCATGGGGGGGCCACGCCGGAGTGCTGCGGAGGCGGCGGGGGACAGGGGCTGGCTGTGCTGGGGTCGGCGCACGGGGGTGCGCGCCGGTCGCGGGTCGCCGGAGGGTGGTGCTGGTGGTGCTGGCGCAACGGGAAGCGTCGTGCGGATGGCTCGGAGGGCTGGTCTGGTGTGTAGGGGAAAAGGAAGGGGAGAGGGATGATGATGTTGTTGGTGTGTGAGAGGGAAAAAGAGTGAGAGGGGGTTTGTAGTTGGGAGAGGTGAGAGAGAGATGGTGAGGTTGTGGTGGTAAGAGATTTGGGGAGAGGAATTTGCGGGGAGAGTGAGAACGTGGGGAGAGGGAAATGGTCAGGTGGGGGTTCAGGTTTTACAACCTTCCTTCCTTAGAAAATTTCGTCATCGAAATTTCAAAGATAAGGGCCGGGGTACAATTATGCCTCAAACTAGTAACGGTATTCTTCCTCAACAGCCTCATGCCTAACTAGGCTAACTATCCCATAGCAAATATATGTAGTGTAATATCTTCATCAATCTATCAACTATTCTCAAATAACATTCTTCCCTCCTTAGAAACACAGTCACTATCCAAAATTATGGATTTTCGCTTTCATCCCAGAATTGTCAATCACCGCCATAACCTTGGAAAATTTGTCTTCCCACCTTTTCATATAATATTCGCAATATGTTTTGTACTTTCTTCAGCTTGCTAATATATATCAAAATTAACTTTATGTCATACCAATCACGTTCTTATACATCTTATTCGTTCCTGACCAAAATATTATCACTCTTGTCTCAATACTCTAGTATCAAGCCTCAGTAACCCAATATCACATTTAAAATCCAACATCACGTTTTAATACTCCAATTTGTTATGATCCTTCAAATTCTTATCATTCCTTGTTTATCTATTACATTCATATGTGATCACTCTCTAATTTATTTATACGTCTATTTTCACCAACATGTATATATCTTGATTCCAATTCCTCATTTACCTATTCGATCCCGAATTGTCAATAAAAATTAATTATCATGCTTAAACTCGAATCCTTCCTCTTGATTTCACTGTATCATTTTGACCAAACTTTTTTCTGTTATATATATATATATAATCTTATTACATCTTCCAACCTTATATCATTTACGAATCTTCTATCTCTGGTTTCTGATTTATAATCTTTTGCACTCTTCAATTCATACGATTGCCATCTTTAATTAGTTACACCTTAAGTCCAAAATTTCTTGTTTCGGTCGTCCTTTATATATCTTTTGATTCATCATGCATCTTCCTAAAGTGCATCTCCATGCTTATCCTTTAACAATCTCTAATCTACAACAGTGTTCTAAAAATCGGCCTAGGCGGCCGTCTAGGCGCTAGGTGGTCGCCCGCCGCACCGAAAACTCCCTAGGCGGTCCTAGGCGGCGAATTTTTTTAAAAAAATTGAAAAAAACAAAAAACAAAAAAAATATTTGAAACAAAATTATATACTTACCCCCCGCCGCCGTTGCCGTCGTCGTCGTCACCCGCCGTCGTCGTCGTAGTCGCCGGTGGCGGCGGCGGCGGCTGCTGCTGCAGGTGGTGGTGGTGGTGGTGGTAGGAGGGGAGGAGGAGAGGGGAGGGGAGGAGGAGAAGAGGAAGAGGAGAGGAGGGGAGAGGGGAGCGGAGGAGTGGGGCTGCTGTCTCTCCCATGTCCTCCTCCTTTTAATAATTTGTTTCCAAAGAAAAAAAGTGAAAAAACAACATTTTGAATGTTTCTAGGATTTGAACATGAAACCTCACCAACATTATTTGAACTTAGACATTGCTATGCTAGCCATAACAACTCATAAGACTGTGTCTTTATGTTACATATATGTTATATATAGACATATATATACATGAACAAAAAAAAAAAAATCGGCGCCTAGGCGCTAGTCGGCCCTTCGGCGCACCGACTCCGCCTAGCGATTTTTAGAACATTGATCTACAATGTCAATTTGCTTGGTATTCACATATTAATTATCCCTTCATTGATTCAAATTCAAATCACAAGTGTTCATATTTATCTCATCTTTATCCCATAATTCATGTACTCTATAAATCCCTGCTATAAATCGTTCTAGATTTAAATCATCAGGCACAATCGGATTCTAGGCATGACTATGTACAAAGATAAAATATAGGCACAATCAGAATTATCTAGATCTGGTCTGAGATAGAGTTGGATTATTGTTGTGATCAAAATCATCTTAGGCACGGGTAAAATGTAGGTACAATTAAAATATGATCATAAAAAATAGGAAAAATCAAATGAGGTCTCGTGAAACAGAAAAGGCACAAAGAAACGAACGTCTATAGTTTATTGAAAATGCAGAAAATAATGGAATTTTCTGAGATGAGGGACTAAAAATTCCAAATCAAATTGGAATGGGGTAAAAAGGGTTTGTGACTCAGGAAAAATCAACAAGTTGTATGATAGTAGGATATCGAGGGTGATTAGAATGATATAGCTATGATAGTAATGTAATCAGACAAGATATTTCCATTGAGCACTGAGTGATGATCAAAGGGGATAGAAAGAATATCGTATCACTATTTCAAAGGTCAGAAGATAGGATATGCAGGAAAAAAATGACTTACAAGATAACAATCTTATTAATACCCATGCAAAACCAATCTCTAACTTGCTAAACTAGTTGAACTCTTAGTATCTACAAAAAACTAAGGCAGCTGCCAAGGCTAAATCTATTTGGTATCAAAAATCATCTAAATCAAATTTCCATCCATCATTGTATGTAACTCGTAAACCAAATGTATTTCAAATTTCAAGTATTTCTATCGATAAAATTATTTTACGAATATCAATTTCCAATTGTCAGTCATTCTTCCGAAACTGACTACATCAAAGTTACAATCCTCATTTGTCATAGTAAATCCTTAGAAAATTCTTTAAAGTTGATCCATGATCTATATTCGAGAATTTTCAATTCTTGAAATCAATTGACCAAATTATAATCACTAATTAAATTTTAATCTTTAACCATGCACCTAACAATCGTTCTCATCAAACACATTAGCAAAAATATCACAAAATCTCAATCATTCTTACCATAACTAATATGAGTCTCCAATGTTTGGTAGAATTGCAAACCTAATTGTACCTTTCCAAAGTTACATGCCAATGGTCTTATTTCAATTCCTCACTGTTTATTCCCTATCATTTCATTGCTCGTGATATTCCTTCCATGGTTATATCCGTCCCTTCTAGGTACAGTAGTCATATGATCATAAAAGTTGATCCTCGTCAAGGGTTCATTTACTTGATCATCATATTCTCATATTTTATATATATTATCCAAATTCACTTCCTCCTTTTACCAAATCCTAGCCTTTCCTCTCTAACTCTACATACGTTTTCCTATATCTTCCATAACTCTTTCTTTAATCATAAAATTTAAAATCGTCAAATACATTCATTTGTTCAAATCCAAACCAAAGCACTAATAATTATTCTATCCTAAATGAACCACAATTTATAATTCTCTCCAGACTAACTTGCTTACAGTCTACCCTTAGCGATCTAATCTCATTGGAAAAAATATCGATCCTCTAAGGGTGCTCTTAACGGAATAATATAATAAAGTTTCTAGGTAACTATCTAGGTTTTCCTGCATATAGCTATCAACTAACTATATATATATATATAGCTACAAATATATAACTATCCATAAAATATATGCAACACACTAAAATTGGACCTTGAAAGAGATTGAGCTAATAGAGATTGACATGGTTATAATAAGTTTTAGGAAAATCAAGTAGAATTTTATAGAAAATTTTTTCTTTCTGGTTGTGATAGAAGATTTGTGAAAATGGAGACAACCGCTAGAAATGCAAATCCTCTAATCAGGCAAAAGTCAGAATAAATTTAGGGTGCTTGGAAGACAACCATGGTATGGATATAGTCTTAATAATATTCGAAAACCAATTATATCCGAAGTCACTTTGCCTCAAATTCATGCCTCGCCAGAGTGCACCGGACTGCAGTGAATTTTTTGCTCCATAACTTGAATAATGATAGGTTACCGAATAGTCTATCAACTTTATCTATTTCATGGCTGAACAACATAGGAGGCAATTATGATGCATTTAGGACAGTCTCAATAATATCCGAAAACCTATGAACACCTGAAATCACTTCAACTTAGAGTATATGCCTCGCCAGTGCGCAACTAGCTGCACTAAGCTCGCAGTTTCTATAATTCAGGTAAATGGCTGCAACGCATATATGCGAAGCCATATTTAGTCACTGAATATTTTCTCAACTTTGTCCATAGGAATTTCAAAGGGATAGCTCAACAATTCAAAAGTTTTTTTTTCCCAATGACTAAAGGAAGCTCAATAATAGAATGAAATCAATTCTCTGACCGTTCCTGCTTCATGATACTCAAGCATTGAGTTTAGAAGCTTTCCAGGCCTTGAATTGATCAATAAGTTAATTAGAGATAGTAAGGTTTCAAGTTGAGTGGAGGAAGTCAAGAAATGAAAATATTTCCAGCAGAACACTTTGAGAATACTGACCTTTATCGAAATTATTTTGAAAAAAATAATTCCTTAAGATCAATGAAAGTTCGAGAATTTGTTACGTGAGTTGAGCTAAATAGTTAGTCTATTGGTTCAAAGAAAGTCAAGTTGAAATTGTTTAACAAAACCAACAACGGAATAGCTTTGGAATATTAGTCATTATTTGAAAGGTTTAGGTACAAACATAAGCAAGGTGGCCTACGAAACTATAAGCAAGCAAAAATAGATATTTAAATAGATAATTTCGGCCCTATGTTGTAACAGGGTGAATATAATCTAGATGTTCTAGTTGTTTCTAGAGTATGTTTTTCTAAAGTCATATTTAGACCTTGGTCAAATTACAGGAATGCATGCTGGTTTAGACTAAGTTGACTAGACCAATTTACAGAACTGACCTGCATGGGCCACCACTAAAAATATGTCACGATCCGATCCCAATGTAATGGGTCCAGTCGGATCATGCCCAGCCTGCACCTTTGTGAGACGGCGACAGTAAGCTGTATCAAGCAGTGAAACACGACAGACAAATATCTAACGGAAATAAAAATATTTTTATTAAACTGAAACTGGTCCGAGACTCTGAAATGGAAATAACAAGACAACAACATCACAATTCATTTATTACAATTATTTTGATAAAGCAAAGAAAGGGGGAAAAAAACTATGCCAACATCTAAGGTTCTGGGGTTCCTGGTTCTGGTTCAGCTAAATCTGCAGGACCCAAGTCAGGCCCGTAGCATGGTTTAAAGTATCGGCCGATATCGATCCGATACGGTCGATACCGATACGGTTTGGCATGTTTTGATTCGATACCGACCGATACCAAATATTGACCGATGCCGACATTGGGGGTCTTTGTTCCGGTCAATTCGGCAAAGAAAATTAAACAACATAGGAATAGTCCGATACCGATTCCGATACCGATATTGTGAACCTAGGTTGAAAGCATAATAAGGTTGTAAAAGCATGTAAAAGAATCCGATACTACCGATAATTATTTGTTTTCCAATACCAAAAATCCGATACTCCGATCCGAAACTGCCGATACTACCGATATCGTCGATACCAATACTCATAGGAAAAGTCCGATACCGATTCCGATACCGATACTTTGAACTTTGGCCCGTAGTAAGAACTGTAAGCTAGCTCCTCCTCGTCGCAATCACCTAAAAATATTGGATCTCCAGTCAGGAGGGAGCAAGAAACATATTTTCACATCTAACATTCTAAATAATAATTAAATGAAATGCAAGATAGTTTAAAAACAGTATATATTTTTGATAAATAATAATAAAAGACAGCAGGCAATATCTCTGGAACTACAATGATGCAATTCTACAATAGTGTTTTGAGTATATAACAGGGCCTGTGACCGGCTGGGATAGAGACAATATGTATACTAACGTTTTGGTTCAACCCCCTGTGCGGTAGGGGTTAGCGCGAGAGAGACAATTGAGAAGTTTGACTTTGGTCACAGACGTTATACTACTCCCCCAAGCAATCCCGAGTCAATGAGTCAATCAATCCGTCAATCGATGTGGAGTCCGAGAGGAATCCACTGTGAATCAGTGTCACTACAGTACATGAAACTACTAATGCATACATTTAATTATTAAAATAAAACGCAGACATGAAAGATATGAAACTTGTCTTGGTTCTCCGGATGATGTAGACGGAAGTACAATCACGGGCTGAATCCTACGTAACCCAAAATACCGTATTAGCAACTAGGCTAACTTATCTCTAAGGGCAACGTTAGCTGACGAATTTAGAATCTAAGTCCGGTTGGTTGAAAGGCAGCAAAGTTATTTACGAAAAATAGTAATATTTATATTTCAAGCATAAGTTTATAATTAATAAATACTAGTGACAAAATATATCCTTTTAATATAAATACCTATTTTTACCAAAATTACCAAAATGCGAAAAAATATTTATTTTATTCGTAATTATTATTATATTTTGTAAAAATTATCATTTATGTCCAAAAATCTATTTTTATATATTTTAATAGAAAATAACATTTTTCTGACTAAGAATTGCCAAATACCCCTTTAAAACCAAAAAGTATTATTTTTAGTAAAAGGCGAATTTCTAAATATAATGAACATAATATTTATTTTATTACCAAAATATTCTTTCTTGTCCAGAAATTATTTAATAGTAAACATTTTATTATTAAGGCAGAAATTTATACTTTTATTTATAAAACAAAATATTTTCACTAGTAAAATCATATTTATTAATAAAGCTTATTTTTCATATATTCGCTTTAATAAGGCAGAATAATATATTTTTCAAATAATATTTTATCTTAAAATATAATACCTATAATTACTAGATTTAATAATTAAACTATTATAACCAATACATAAAACTTATGACTTACTTTATTGGAAAATACTATAAATAATTATTCTCTAAGAAATAATAATAACTTAATATTTGATGATTAATCAATTATCACCAATGACTATATTTATTGATTATAAAAATACTATATAATTAACTATCGTAATATATTAATATTCTAATACCCAAATAATTTCATTAACTCCTATTATTAACCACAAATATTTACTAATGGCCAATTAATTAATCTAATTTAACTACTAATCAACACTAAACCAATTTATCTAATCTAATTAAATAATTAAACTAAACTATCCCAAGTTGACAGTGTTAATTCTATCAACTTGGTCGGACATGGAAAATGTTTCTGGAATTGGAAAAGTTTCTGACAGAAAGCCTTATCGGAAATTTGCACGAAGGAGCACCGAGGGGAGGCCTTGGACTCGGAACGGAGCGCCGGAACACCAAAAAGGGGCCGGACACGGGAGTGCGCGGGACGCGCGGACACGGGGTTGCGAACACGCGAAACATCGCTGCCGGGCTGCGGTGTCGCACGGAGCGTGCTGCCGGCATGGGGTGCCACGCCGGAGTGCTGCGGAGGCGGCGGGGGGTGTCGCCGGAGGGGCACGGGGCGGTCAGAAGGGTGCCGGACAGGGGCTGGCCGTGCTGGGGTCGGCGCACGGGGGTGCGCGCCGGTCGCGGGTCGGCCGAAGGGCGCTGCTGCCTGGGCGCGGGAAGCGCTCTGGCGGTGCTGGCCAACGGGAAGCGTCTTGCAGATGGCTCGGAGGGTTGGTCTGGAGTTTGGGGGAAAAGGAAGGGGGGAGGGATGATGATGTTGTTGGTGTGTGAGAGGGAAAGAGAGTGAGAGAGGGTTTGTAGTTGGGAGAGGTGAGAGAGAGATGGTGAGGTTGTGGTGGTGAGAGATTTGGGGAGAGGAATTTGAGGGGAGAGTGAGAACGTGGGGTAGAGGGAAATGGTCAGGTGGGGGTTCGGGTTTTACAGTATCAGTCATTTTGTATAAGTATCGGTATCAACAATATCGAAAGTATTGGATCGGAGTATCGGATTTTTTAGTATCGGTTGTACTGGTAATATTAAATTATTAGAAATAAACTGGTAAAAAATTTAGATTTTTTTTTACATATAATAAATTAAAATTAGTAACAGTCTAGATCACTAGGCTATTTTTATTTATTTATTGGCTACATGTAGCCTATCCTTTTATTATCATGTATTATGATATGGGTCTTATGGGGCGGGTTGGATATTTCTGTGTCAATATTTCCTATATCACATGCTTTTTCTTACAGTATTATGATATGGGTCAAATATGGAAAGATGGTGAAACTTTAATGCCTATTGGGTCACATGGGGATGTTGGCAGCTCTCTCTTACCTATACTTTTATTATAGGCTTAATTGCAACTTGATATACTCAACTATTTCAGTTTTTAAACTTAATATCCTAAACTTTTTTACTCGACAAATTGATACCATCAACTATTTAATGATTTCAGTTTGATACTCAAAATTTTAAAAAAGACAAAACTATCCTTCCTATTCCAACCCTCGCTGTCCCCCTCCAGCCACCCCTGTCCCCTCCCCCCCCCCCCCCCCCCCCCCCCCCCCTCCTCCTCCCTCGGGATGTTCTCCTGCAGCTGGCGCTCGCCAACGGGGACGAAGTTGCCGGTAATCTGGACTGCGGGATTGACGGTCTTGGGCAGAGGGTGTGGCTTCTCGAGGAGGTTGGTTATAAAGGCCTCGTCCACGGCGTCCAAGGCCGCCGTGGCTGCCTGCTGGAATACGTTCCATTGTGGTTTCCAAGACTTTCTCGGTGCAGCAACATGAGTACTACTCTTCTTGTTATTGTGGTGTCTCTCTTCTTTTTCTCTGAAGACATAGGTCGACGGATAATACTAATACTAATAATAATAATAATAAGAAGAAGAGGACGAGAAAGTGGAGCAATGGATGGAAGTGGGAGTTGGTACTCTCCTGTACTTCTTCATGGAGGAGTTTTTTGAGTGCAGTAGAGAAGACTGCTTGAGCATGGAAGTAGTGCTAGTTGAAGAAAACATGACGAGGGAATTATCAAAGAAGAAGAGTGTATTCTGTAGTTCTCTATGTATGTGTGTGTGTGTTTTTGTTTCTGAGTGTGATAGAATGTAACTGGAGGAAGTGGGATTGATGAGTTGAGGAAGAGTGAAGAGAGAGTGGCCGGAGAAGAAGGGGGTGGGGGGTGGGGTGGTTTGGCCGGAGGGGGCTGTGGTACATAAGGGTAGTTTTAAGTTTGGAACAAGGGTATTTTGGTCCATTTTTTCCAGGATATCAAGTTGTACACAAAATAGTTTAGGGTATTAAGTTGAAAAACGGGAATATGTTCCATTGTGGTTTCCAAGACTTTCTCGGTGCAGCAACATGAGTACTACTCTTCTTGTTATTGTGGTGTCTCTCTTCTTTTTCTCTGAAGACATAGGTCGACGGATAATACTAATACTAATACTAATAATAATAAGAAGAAGAAGAGGACGAGAAAGTGGAGCAATGGATGGTAGTGGGAGTTGGTACTCTCCTGTACTTCTTCATGGAGGAGTTTTTTGAGTGCAGTAGAGAAGACTGCTTGAGCATGGAAGTAGTGCTAGTTGAAGAAAACATGACGAGGGAATTATCAAAGAAGAAGAGTGTATTGTGTAGTTCTCTATGTATGTGTGTGTGTTTGTGTTTCGGAGTGTGATAGAATGTAACTGGAGGAAGTGGGGATTGATGAGTTGAGGAAGAGTGAAGAGAGAGTGGCCGGAGAAGAAAGGGGGGGGGGGGTGGTTTGGCCGGAGGGGGCTGTGGTAGAGAAGGGTAGTTTTAAGTTTGGAACAAAGGTATTTTGGTCCCATTTTTTTCCCCAGGGTATCAAGTTGTACACAAAATAGTTTAGGGTATTAAGTTGAAACACTGGAATAGTTGAGGGTATCAAGTTGCAATTAAGCCTTTATTATATAATATTATGGAAAGCTGGACACCTGTGAGTGAGTGGAGTGTTATATTATCCTTTCAAAGTCACATCTCAACAGTCTGTCTGCACATATTAATATTTTACTAATGACCAATGAAAGATGCCAACAAAAGCTACTATAAAGATTTTGGAGACGAGTGAGAGGGATTTTGGAGAACCACTCTCTTCAATGCAGAAATATGGATGAATGGGGCCAGGTTGGCTGATGTTGACAGATCTCTTACCCGTCCTTTCATATTCTAGCCATCAAGAACCCCTCCACGAGTCTCTGTCTCAAACTACACTCACCAAAATTCAAACCTTCCCATCCCAACAAAAACCCTAATAGGTCATTCTAGGCTACCCTTTCTCCCCAGAAGTCTAACCCTAATCAGATAAAAATGAAAGGCAATTTCTCTCTCCATCTCCCTCTGTCCTCTCCTCACCTCTTCCATACAGTTTCTTCAACGAGCACAGGCGGCTGAGCACAAGCAAGGAGCACAGACGGCATCGGCGGTAATTTTTAATTATTGCTTTCATTTTTCATGATTCTTTGACACTTATTTATGGTTTATTGTTTTATTGTTTCCTGCAATTTTTTAAGGGGTTCGTATCGGTCCTTATCGGGTTGTATCGGTCCGTCTCGGTTGTATATCGGCCGATATGGACCGATATAATAAAATTTCACGACGTATCCGGCCGATACCAATTTTTTCCTGGAGTACCGGATCGGACACCTCCAAATCCGATCCGATACTGCCGATACCGATCTGATACGGCCGATACTTTGAACCTTGGTATAACAATTATAATTTTAAAATATCATTTAACCACAATTTCAACTTTGGACCCTACCAATTATACAATCGAAATTATCCAACCGAACAAACCGAATTGCTATTCGGTTTGGTTTGGTTTTGTCTAATTTCAGTTCGGGTTTGGTTTTGGATTTTTAGAATTTTGGTTTATTCGGTTTTGACTATTTCGGTTCGGTTTAAACCGAATAAACCGAACGATCACCCCTATAATAGTATCCAATGGGTTTGATTTAATTTGTTTGTGATTTTTTTAAGCTATGGCTTAGTTGCACTTAATACCCTCATCTATCAGTTTTGGCAATTATATTGCCTGATTAATTTTTTTAACCGCTTAAATACCATCAAAATTTTGAAGTTTTTGCATTTAACCGCTCTGTTAGTTCGGACCATTGTGGACACCTTTTACCCTAAACACAATATTGTTTACTATTTTTTGTTTAAAAAGTTAAAAAAACTAATCATAAAGTTATTATATAATGAAATATTATGATTGGGATTAGGTTTAGGGCATTATGTTTTTTTGGGTACTACCAGTTACCCCCATCTGCAAAAAAATACCGACAGTTTATGGTATTAAAGTGAAAATAAAAAGTTGGCTATCTGCTTGCCGAATAAAAGTACAAGATGTGCCAGAAAACAGTTATTAAGTGTATTTAACTGCAATTTAGCTTTAAACTATTATAGGATTTCGATCATGGAAAGTTTGGATCTTTGAATCTTTCAGCTTGCATTTGGTTCATTAATGGGTTTGTTGATGATAATTGAGGGAATAGCGAGTTGAATGAGACTGGCCAAGAATAGCGTTTTATAACTTTGTATCTAGGGATTTGATTTAAGATTTTGCATTCAGGATCTGAACTTGAATTTATTCATTATCTTAATTTCAAATTTCTAGAGTTCCAGTTGGAAATTATGGGAAGAAGTAGGCTTTTGTTGGGTTAGAGGAGAAATATCTCTTTTCCTATTGCCTTGAGCAATTGGGTATGAATTGGGAAATAAGCTCACCAGGAGGAATCTTGTGACGGAATTTGTTCGTTATGATGGTAACCGTGAATTTGATCAATTTTTTTGGGCATTTTAAACCATTCTAGAGTTTCCCGTCATAAAAATTGAATCTTTTTCATTTGGTACATGAGTGGTTTTGTTGCTGCTAATTTGGGGTATAGTGAGTTTAAGTGTTTAACGAAATTGACCAATAATAAGGGTTCTAGAACTTAATATTCGTAGTTTAGCTTCGGCATTGTAGCGAGATTGGGAAAGAAGCTCATACAAAGGACACTTGTGATGGATTACCCCTTATGATACTTTGGTCTATTTTTTGTGATTTTAATGCTATTTTAGGGTTGTAGCGTTTAAAAGTTGGGACTTTTTATTGCATTAAGTATAAAAGTGGGGTTCTTGCTGATAACTAGGTTTCATATCAAGTTGAATGAGATTGGCGAATAATTAGGGTTTTAAAACTTCATATTCGCGATCTAGTTTTAGGAACTTTGCAGTTCTTTGAGATGTTGAAATGGGTTCCTCTCGTTCTCTCTATCTGACATTCTAGAGCTTCAATTAGAATTTGTTGAAAGAATTAGCCTTAGATTGAGTTCGATGAGAAACTCTTTTCCTCTTGACTTGGAGTGATCGTATGCAGTTAGGGTTTTGGATTGGGAAAGAATCTCATAAGGACTCTTGTGATGAATTATGATCCTTATTATAGTAGCGATGAGTTTACTTTCACTTTTTGTGGGTTTAGTCTTTTATAATGGTTCACACCTCTGGAAAGATTGGATCTTTTTGTCGTATTTGGTATGGGTGGGTGGGGGGTTGTTGATAATTGGCATCCGTCGAGTAGAATGAGATTGGACAAGCAATAATTTGGATTTATAGCTTCAGATTTGGCATTTGGGATTTAGATTAGAAATATAGAGAGTAGAGTGTTGGGTGTTGGATTGGAAATAAGCTCATTAGGACTCTTCTGATGGAAATGTTGGATGATAGTAGCGGTTCCTGTGATTTCAATTTTTGAGATATTTAAGCTATTATATGGTTTCAGCGTTGGAAATTATGGATCATTTTACTACATTTTGATAAGTGGGTTTGTTTCTGATAATTTGGGGTTATTGGGATTAGAATGAGATTGGACAATAATTAGGGTTTTGGAGCTTCATTTTTGGGATTTAGAATGACAGATTTGCATTTCTTCAAAATCTGAACCAGGGTTTGTTTGTCATGTAAATCTTGACGACTTTCTAGAGCTTCAATCGGAAATTATGGGAAGATTTAATCTTTTGATTTAGTCTTTTCACGTGGGTTAAGAAAGGGTTGAACTTAACTGAGCATCTGTAGATCTTTCTGGTGCATTTGGTATATGAGTGGGTTCGTTGCTGATATTTGTGGGTATTTGAGTAGAATGTGATTTGCAATGAATTAGGGTAACAGTGTTTTAGGTTTAGCTTTTGTAGTTTTTTAAAAGAAAAGAAAAGAAAAGAAAAGAAAAGGTCGACTAGGATTTGTTCATCAAGTCCATTTTGATGACTTATGAAGCTTCAATCTGAAATTAGCGAAGGAATAGGCTTTTAATTGATTTTTTTTTCTCGGAAAGGAAGGATCTTGAATGGGAATTCGGTTTGGAATTCTGGCTTAGTAAGAAATTAGGGTTTTAGAGTTCCACACCAGGAATTAAGTATAGCACATCAGGATCCGTTGAATGAAGCTTAAGCTTTGAGGACCCAGGTTTCGGTTATCACAGTTTGAATAACATACTATTGCACAAACCATGGTCACAAAATTCATAGATAAATCATCACGGGTATATAGTGTAGTGCCCCGTCCCGTTCAGTCAATCGGAGGAATCGGAACGCCGACGGCGTTCGGACTTAGCCTTGCAACAGCGACTCGAAGACATCGCTCGGTCGAGGCGACCGCTCGCTCAGGTGGGGTAGTTTCGGTGAACTTGCCTCATCTTAGCCTTCACATAATAATTCGCATGTTTTCAACTTGCACAAGCTGACTTGATAATAAAAGAGACGAATTTACATAGATAAGGGAATAATCCCGACAAGTCGAATTGAGTTAGAATATGGAAAGGTCCAACGGTCGGCTTAGAGTTGGTGCACGGCGTGCTTTGAAAATGACACTCGGTCCTTCGTCCCATGGCTTGGGAGAAGGAAAAGTCGGTCTTCGACACAAACTATGAATTAGCCTAAGTCATAGGCGGCGTCCGCATAAATGCTCGATAAAGCATGCACGTTTCCACGATGCAAGGCTTGGCATAGCCTTTGCTCGTCCCTTGGGTTAAGTTGTAGGCTCGATTAAGTTAGACAAAGTGATGGTGGTCGACCTAAGTCATTCCAAGCACTGTTCCATGTTTTCTGCGGTTGTCGATATTACTTGGTTTTACGATCGTAAGGCCCATTGCATAGGATGTCTTGGGCGGTAGTGTCACCCAGAACACCAATTGGTTTAAGGCACGATGTCACGGACTTAGTGTTTTAAGGCATGGGCCACGGTTGATTCATTGAGTTTGGAAAATGCTTCAAGTAGTTCCTGAGTTGAGTGAAATGATAGGATAAGAAAGAAGAATGCTCGCGACTATGGGTCGTCGAGGCGAGGTCTCAGATGTGAGGAGTATTGAACTTGGCCCTGAAAGAGATGGTAACACTAGAAGTAGAATGACTGTGTAAGATGTCAGTTCGAGTCTTGCATGGTCATTGGACAACTTGTACAAGGTAAAATAAAAAGTTTCTCGAACGACAATCCAGGCGGCCAACGAGACCGTTTCGATGGTAGACATCGTATCTGTGTTGGATGACTGCACGGGTTAGGCGGGGACTTGCAGCGGAGCTCGCTACTCGCGCTGGCAAGGGACATCCGTCTAATCAAAAGCTACAAAGGGAGTCCATTATAGCGCTGGACGCTAGTGACTAGTTCATATAGATGAGTCGGTATGGGCGGCGATCCGCGTTTATGCCTTTGGATTGAGTCGAGTATTGTGTTCACTATATCAATGAGTCGAGTCGAATGCGTGCACGATCGGAAGACAATGTTGGGCCTAAGATTTGGCTGTAACGAAGACACCGTGCTTCGGCACGAGATGTAGCGTCAATTCTTAAGTTGTCGGCATATAAGTTGCATAGTTGGATTTGAGTCATCTTGAGTTTAAGTCAGGAAATGCCGCAAGGCAAAGTTGGTCGATGACACTTAGCCCACAAGTCTTGATTGGGTCAGTTGGTGATCAAAGTAGCAAGGGCCGCGAGGCGGCGATATGGTTAAGTCACACTGAGTCGTGAGGCACGACACGATGGACTTGTAGCACGGTTATCAGGAAATTGGGTACTATCGCGTAGTCGCATCTCTGATTTTGGGCCGTAAGGCAAACACGACTTGATAGGTTAACGTTATTGTTGCAAGCACGGGATGGTCTAGAGACACAAAATAGGCCAAGGCGTCAGTCATAAAACTGATCCTAAGACGAGTAGAAAGACAATCAAGAGGGCTATGTTGCACAAAGTAAATCAAACGTGTTGTTTTGTATGGGTGGGCGACGAGCTCATTCCACCAGTACAGTTGAGTACTGACACCAACATAGTTTTCATGTGCAGGCACAGGTAGAAGCTCGTGGTGCGGAGCTCGCTTGGATGCGTCGAGGCATGGAGTTCCTTGGCGAATCGTAGCATTCGGTCGCGTGGAGTCTGGTCTTATACGGGACATAATGTATGGACGTCGCCTTCCGAAGCATCCGCTGGTTCAAGACTTGTATTGAGAGATGAGAGAGAGCTGAGTGATTTGTAATGTGAGAAGAGTGAACTTGAGTGACTTGTAATCTTGGTCTTGCGCCCTACTGTAATCTTTGTTTCAATATCAATAAAATGCATCTTTTGAATGACTTGTGTTTTGTTCTAAATTTTCGCTGGCATATTCAATGTCTCTGCTTGGGACTTCTGTGCGACGATCCCGTCGCAGCCGCTGTAATCGGCCGTTATGGAATCCGCCTTGCACGAGCGTAATTTAGGCTCGTGCAACATCACGCCTTAGCGAGGACGATCGCTCCTACGGGAGCGGGGTGTAACATAATGGTATCAGAGCACGGATTTACGTCCTTGGATTTTCGATTGAATTCTTTAACTCCGATGTTTCTGCGAACTCTGAGTGTTGCTTCCGCAAAGTTGATATCGTTGGTGCGCTCTCTTAAATGTCCCACGGGATGTCCATACAATAAGTCTATCTATTTTGCAAAACATAGGAGAACAGTTTTTGACAAAACAAAAATATGGTTTGCGTAAGTACGGTTGGCCAAGTCAGGCTGGGCATATACACCAAGGATTGTGTCGACCTTAGCAAAGTCGAGTGCAGGATTCGTAATATTTCGAGCTAGAATGAGTTGAACTCGATTGAGTAAAGTGAGATGACTATCGATAGGGGTGCTATCGAACGACGATAACGTCGGTGCGATATAGATGAGCGTGCTTGAAATTCGAGGAATGGTTCGAACGAAAAATATGAGGAAGTCGATTGTGAATCGAATGATAAGTTGAGGATTTGTTGAAAGACTTCATCCCTGAGTGGTGTATGCAATAGCTTCAGGGATGTCGATCGATTGAGGATGCGGGGTGTCGGTGAGTCTATCAGCAAGCGTCGCACGTATGCAAAGCCGTAGAGTGAGTATCGTTGAATAAGTTTTAGTCTTGAAGTTTGACGAGTTGATTCGAACAGACTAGAAATGACGCGCACAGAACGTGAACGAGATTGAGGATTGCGCGAGTATGAAACGCGAAAATGATTGAGTAGGTGAAATGGAATCGAAGAAAAGTTGAGGTGTGCGAATGGATGACTCGATCGAGGAAATCGATAAGAATCGTATACGAAAAGTTAGCATGACGGGAAGATAGCGTGCATGAAAAGTTTGATCCGAATGTCTGAAAATGACTTTGAGGATTGGAATGGATGTTGATCGATGATTTGAGTTAGCAAGGAACGATGTGATTTGAAGAAAAAAATGCTGCTCAATGACTTAAGATAGACGGATGAACAATACACGAATTTGGGTTTGAGAAAATTAATGTTGCGAATGATTCGAGGGATAATGATCGAACTTGAATTTGAATGTCGAGGAGATTATCCAGTCGGACGATAGCATCATTCGCACGACTCGAAATTTGTTGCAAAGGAAGATCGTCATGTTATGCATGTCGTTGATGGTATTGAGGCGTATCAAAGATCGATATGCGATAACTCGGAGGGTACTCTGACTCGGCGAATGACGGTCGTGCAAGTGTTATTGTTCTGACGGATACTATACTTAGAATTTTGATTGAGATGAATGTTGGATGAAAATGATCGTGTCTGGATGGTTACGTTGATAACCACAACATCGATGATCTTGTCTTGCGCGAGTGCAACTCTAACCTCGCACATGCGTCTCGTCGAATTTGAGGCGATCATTCCGCGTGAGCGCTGACATGGTGATTCATGTCGCGGGAATGATCGAACTCGGAAAATCAGGACGCAACAACTTTGATTGTCCCGACTTGTTGGTTTGATGCGATGGAAAATTTGAGGATATTTGGACTTGCGATTGATGATCGAGTAAAATTGAGTATTGAATAGATCCAATCTACGTATCGAGAATGAATTAGTCTAGACACAAAACAAGAGTTACGTCCCGATGAGGATGGTTATCTCGTGGGAGTGTTGCATGGTGATTTCATGCCCACCGTGGATAATCGGACTCGCGTGAGATCGGGGTGCAACATATTGTTAAGTCAGACGACTTTGTGATCGATTACGTGAATTGGGATAAATGACTTAGGGAGTATGAAATGTGAATTATGGTTTAGCGATGAATCGTGTCGTAGCGTGTTTGACTTGAGAAGGATTGATAGGCGGATTATGTCGAACGTGTTCGAAGAGATAGACTACACGAAACGACTTGATAACCGAGTGAGATTGATATGTCGAGGAATTGGTTGAAACGTGAGTTATCGTGGGATGACTTTGCCGAATGACTCAAACACCGTGCGACGAATATTGTGATGTGTGTAGGGAATCGATGCTCGATGTTTAGAAATCAGAGTGATGCGAGCTTGGGTAGAAAATCCTGTACTATAAATTTGGTTTGACCTTAGGATGATGTCAGTGTTGATATTGTTGTTTGGGAACTATGATTCCAATACTGACGGATGACCTTAACCTAAAGACATAGCCTAGGGGTTAAGCAGACGTCCCGGTGCGGAGCGATAGGAATTGTGGAGGCACCACTCATGTAGGGGTGAGCATTCGGTTTATTCGGTTTAAACCGAACCGAATAACCCAAAACCGAATTGGACCGAAACCGAATAAGCGAAACCGAACCGAATTGGCCCAAAACCGAATCAAACCGAACCGAATTAAATCGGTTCGGTTTTCGGTTTATTCGGTTTATTCATATTTTTTTGATTTTTTGAGCTTTTTTTGTTAATATATATAGTAACTAAATATACATAGACATATTTAGTATATACCTATATATATTTAGTATATACCTATATATATTAATACTTATATATATAGTACACACACACACACATATATATATATATATATATATATATATATATATATATATATATATATATAAATTAATTAAAATTTCTTATTCGGTTTTCGGTTTTGGATCGAAACCGAAACCTAAACCGAATAAGAAAATTTAGTATTTTCAAAACCGAAACCGAACCGAATTTTTTTAAAACTGAACCGATCCTCTTATTCGGTTCGGTTCGGTTCGATTTTCGGTCCAAAACCGAATAATGCTCACCCCTACACTCATGAGGCTCGGTTGACATGCACGTATATCAGGGACGTCCGAATATGTGCACGATCCGACTCGAATGGTGATGGCGGATTCTCTATCACGAGGCTTGGCTAAAATGCATGTATTTTGGGGACACCTAGAATATGTGCACGATCCAACTAAGTGATATGTTGAATAAAGTGAGACTTGAGGAACGGGAAAGTGTTGAGGATTTAGAGATCGTGAGTTTTGAAGAAAAGATTGTGGGTAGCACGAGCGTGGCTCGAATTTGAGAAAAACATAGGAGTAATGTGTGCGAGAGTCGTTGAACATTCGAGTGATAAGTCGATGAGTAAGTATTCAGTTAGTTTCGAGGACGAAACTTTTTCTGAGTGGTGTATGATGTAGTGTCCCGTCCCGCTCAGTCAATCGAAGGAATCGGAACGCCGACGGCGTTCGGACTTAGCCTTGCAACGGCGACTCGAAGACATCGCTCGGTCGAGGCGACCGTTCGCTCAGGTGGGATAGTTTCGGTGAACTTGACTCATCTTAGCCTTCACATAATAATTTGCATGTTTTCAACTTGCACAAGTTGACTTGATAATAAAATAGACGAATCCAAATAGATAAGGGAATAATCCCGACAAGTCAAATTGAGTTAGAATATGGAAAGGTCCAACGGTCGGCTTAGAGTTGGTGCACGGCGTGTTTTGAAAATGACACTCGGTCCTTCGTCCCGTGGCTTGAGAGAAGAAAAAGTCGGTCTTCGATACAAACTATGAATTAGCCTAAGTCATAGGCGTCGTCCGCGTAAATGCTCGATACAGCATGCACGCTTCCACGATGCAAGGCTTGGCATAGCCTTTGCTCGTCCCTTGGGTTAAGTTGTAGGCTCGATTAAGTTAGACAAAGTGATGGTGGTCGACCTAAGTCATTCCAAGCACCGTCCCATGTTTTTTGCGGTTGTCGATATTACTTGGTTTCACGATCGTAAGGCCCATTGCATAGGTATGTCTTGGGCGGTAGTGTCACCCAGAACACCAATTGGTTTAAGGCACGATGTCACGGACTTAGTGTTTTAAGGCACGGGCCACGGTTGATTCATTGAGTTTGGAAAAGTGCTTTAAATAGTTCCTGAGTTGAGTGAAATGATAGGACAAGAAAGAAGAATGCTCGCGACCATGGGTCGTCGAGGCGAGGTCTCAGATGTGAGGAGTATTGAACTTGGCCCTGAAAGAGATGGTAACACTAGAAGTAGAATGATTGTGTGAGACGTCAGTTCGAGTCGAGTCTTGCATGGTCATTGGACAACTTGTACAAGGTAAAATGAAAAGTTTCTCGAATGACGACCCAGGCGGCCAACGTGACCGTTTCGATAGTAGACATCGTAGCTGTGCTGGATGACCGCATGGGTTAGGCGGGGACTTGCAGCGGAGCTCGCTACTCGCGCTGGCAAGAGGCGTCCGTCTAATCAAAAGCTACAAAGGGAGTCCATTATAGCGCTGGGCGCTAGTGACTAGTTCATATAGATGAGTCGGCATGGACGACGATCCGCGTGTATGCCTTTGAATTGAGTCGAGTATTGTGTTTACTATATCAATGAGTCGAGTCGAATGCGTGCACGATCGGAAGACAATGTTGGGCCTAAGATTTGGCTGTAACGAAGACACCGTGCTTCGGCACGAGATGTAGCGTCAATTCTTAAGTTGTCGGCATATAAGTTGCATAGTTGGATTTGAGTCATCTTGTGTTTAAGTCGAGAAACGCCGCAAGGCAAAGTCGGTCGAGTGACGCTTAGCCCACAAGTCTTGATTGTGTCAGATGGTGATCAAAGTAGCAAGGGCCGCGAGGCGGTGATATGGTTAAGTCACACTGAGTCATGAGGCACGACACGATGGACTTGTAGCACGGTCACCAGGAAATTGGGTACTATCGCGTAGTCGCATATCTGATTTTGGACCGTAAGGCAAACACGACTTGATAGGTTAACGTTATTGTTGCAAGCACGGGATGGTTTAGAGATACAAAATAGGCCAAGGCGTCGGTTATAAAACTGATCCTAAGAAAAGTGTAGAAAGACAATCAAAAGGGCTATGTTGCACAAAGTAAATCAAACGTGTTGGTTTTGTATGGGTGGACGACGAGCTCATTCCACCAGTACAGTTGAGTACTGACACCAACATAGTTTTCATGTGCAGGCACAGGTAGAAGCTCGTGGTGCGGAGCTCGCTTGGATGTGTCGAGTCACGGAGTTCCTTGGCGATTCGTAGCATGCGGGCGCGTGGAGTCTGGACTTATACGTGAATGTTTGGACGTCGCATTCCGAAGCATCCGCTGGTTCAAGACTTGTATTGAGAGATGAGAGAGAGCTGAGTGACTTGTAATGTGAGAAGAGTGAGTTTGAGTGACTTGTAATCTTGGTCTTACGTCCTACTGTAATCCTTGTTTCAATATCAATAAAATGCATCTTTTGAATGACTTGTGTTTTGTTCTAAATTTTCGCTAGCATATTCAATGTCTCTGCTTGGGACTTCTGTGCGACGACCCCGTCGCAGCCGCTGTAATCGGCCGTTATGGAACCCGCCTTGCACGAGTGCAATTTAGGCTCGTGCCGCATCACGCCTTAGCGAGGACGATTGCTCCTACGGGAGCGGGGCGTGACATATAGTTGCATCTTTTGTGCATGATTTGATCTGTTTGCAAAATTTTCAAACAGTTATTTGTGAAATAAGTGAAGAAAATGTCTAGTTCCGAATAAACATGACTAGGTTATAAGTTTGGATGCGAATCTTAACTGTTTTCACAAGGGAATGAGAGATTATGCAAGAATGCCCCAGCTTCTACTCTTATTCAGATATCCCCTCCTCCTCTGCCCTCCCATGGCTGCTGCCTTAAAATTTCAAACCAGGCAGAAATGTCAGCTAGTTCGTTTTGTTGGATATTCGAGGATGAGAGCAAAGTGGATTGGGAGGCCAAAGGAGCAAAGTGGTTGGAGAGGAAGGAGGTTGAGGTGCAGACAAAGGTTGATCGAGTCTGGGGTGGTTGTAGTTGTGGTAGTTGATGTCTAGGGTTGCTGTGGGAGTGAGGGAAACGGAAGGATTTGAGAATTTAGCAAAACCTCAAGCAGAACCTTGTTTAATTGTCTTTTTTTGTTGGGTTTGGTGGTTGGTAGATGGTTCCTAGGTTGATTTTGGTATTTGGTTTCCCAGACCAGCTGGGGGCTAAAAGGAAAAAAGAAGAATCTGAAAATAAAATGAAAATCTCAAGCAAGACCCTGTTTTCCGGTCAATGGTTTATTAGGAGATAAATCCTTAATAATTCACTTGAATGTTGCACTCCAATTTTAGAGAAGAAAAGACGCATGAAAGTCAAATTTGATAAAAGAGGCACACCAAATAGGATATTATTATTATGCATTGTTGATTATTATTATTATTATTATTAAGCATTGTTGTTCCCTAAAAATATTCTTCCCAAACTTCTGATGCTATTTCTGCGTTTTTACATTCCATCTGAACCTCTTTATCCTTTCCGAATCATCACTGAATACGGATTTTGCGACTGCGGATCTTGTGACTGAGTTGTTTCCAGTGTGACCGTTTTCTTTGTCATTTGGCAACCCTCTTAAGCTAGAAAGCTCAGTGTGTCCATGTCAGACACACTGCATGTCGAAATTATTCAATGAAGAGAGTAGCCATGTCAATGTTCCGTGCAACATAGTTGTGAACCGATGGAATAGAAATATATGAAGAGATTGAAGGTTGTGTAGTTTGTACATACGATTTTTCATCATTAAACTGTGGAGTACTCCAAAGAAGTAGAATATTGAATCATTGCAAAGATTAGGATTTTTGAATGGATCCAGATGCATGATAGCTTTGTATCGTTTATATATACTTGTGTTGGCTTGGAACTCCAGATATAACATATAATACTTCTTTTACATAATAATTAAAGGGTTGCCTCTGAAACTGAATTTTTTTTGTTTACACTGTCCTTTGGTTGTGACTGCAGGAACTGACGATGATCTTCCACCATCTCATCATAATAGGGGTACAAGAGGACATGTATCTGGGAATGGGCGATCTGCTATTGGTGCTCTTCCGTACGCCAGGATGCAAGTTGATATCGAGTCCCAGATACATTGGCTTGAACAAGAAGCCTACTGTTCTGTCTTGAGGGCATTTAGGGCTCAAGCTGATTCCATTAGTTGGGTATACATCTGAACCATATTATTACAGTCACTACTGTTGCTGTCTTCTGTTACTGATTTATGCCCATTTTTTATTCTCAAATAAATTTCTCTAGGAGAAGAATGATTTAATGACTAATTTGAGAAGAGAGCTGAGTATATCTGATGAGGAATACAGGGAACTTAAAAACAGAGTTGATGCAGATGATGTTGTCAGGAGAATAAGGTATGCTGGAATAAGAGAGTCTCTCTCTCTCTCTCTCTCTCTCTCTCTCTATATATATATATATATATATATATATATATATATATAGATAGATAGAAGTCTTTTAAGTGAATTCCTTTCATGGTATGTCCTAATGGCACGTGGATGATGTTGGATAATATATGTATGATTAGAGAATGGAGGCAGGCCGGAGGATCACAATCTGGTTTTCTCAACAATGCCCCTGCTTACGATTCAGTAGCCAGTCCCACTGCCTCGGCTTCACGCAAGAGGCAAAAGACATTCCATTCATTAGCTTCTCTACCTATGAACGCACCAATTCCTATGCTGCACACACAACCTGTTGCTACACCATCATCATCATCAGTGTTAAGGGGAGTGCCCTTAGGATCCAAGGGCAAGAAGCCTAAACCAGTATGCCAAAGTTTTTTTTTTTTTTTAATTTTGTTGTGTTGTTTCGTTATTTTCCTTTCTTTTTATCGACATTTTCCTTGTTCTATGGCCTGAAGGGTCATAGTTTGACAGGTGTATCAACGATGAAGTCCTTGCAGATTCCTTCAAATGTTCCTAGTGGAATGGGCCAAGTTACGAAAAGGAGTTCTGGCTCTTTTGCAGCAACAGGACTTGGTGGAGCTGCAACATCTGATCCTCTTATTGGTCGAAAAGTCATGACAAGGTGGCCTGAGGATAATAACTTCTACGAGGCTGAAATTGCTGATTACCGTGATGTGCGTTTCATTGTCCAGTGTTAAAATATGCCATCTTTCTAGGAGTGACATTAGTTATGTTATCATTTGCTAATCACTTGCAGGGTCGGCATGCTCTTGTTTATGATAAAAACACCAAGAATGAGACGTGGGAGTGGGTCAACCTCAAAGAGGTGAAATGATTTGCTCTTGCAGACATGACACTGTTTCATGTTAATTTTAGCTGTTAGCAATCTCATCTATTTTGGCATGAAAATATGATTCAAGATTAGATATTCATTTATGCACATGCAACGATATATTCAGGATTTTGTTTTGTGCTCCGTCCAGGATCATTTACTTACTGACCAAATCACACCACAATTACAAGGCTTTCTGAAAATTCTTCTTAATCTGCCACTTGATTAATATTGACTGACAGTGATCAATTAGTCTGATTTTTAAAACACTATTTTCGTGTATGTTTGGATCCTAAGATAAAGATATGATCCACCTGCTTCTTCTCTATGTACATATTCACTGGTAAAGCCACTTGATATGCTGACACCTTTCCTTTCCCATGTACCTTAGAGGTACGAAATTACAAATACCTTGTTTCCTGTCAACACCAACAATATGCTTTGAAGATGGAGGTGTGCTTTTGCGCTATTCTTGGTTGAATCTTGCGTATAAGGTAGATTTTCTGTCGGTAGCTTGACCGAGGCAGTAAGATAGTTGACAGTACATCTTTTGAACGAATAACTGAAAAATAAATGTTAGTCCCAGAATTTTCCAGATTGCTAGTCATTGAACGAATTATTCAAATGTCTTGTACTGAGTCGTAAAAAGTGCGTGTGTGTGTGTGTGTGTGTGTTTGGGGGGGGGGGGGGGGGGGGGGTTGCGGGGGAGGGCACGCAAGTTCTTCCATTCATCTTTATTAAGGGCCACATCTGTAATTTCACCCATCCATTTTGATTTTCTAAGTTAGCCTTCATCTGCTCCTTGTCCTAGCAACTTGTTCAAGTGGTTTCCTAATGCCTACCCTAGTAGGTACACCTACTAGTTTGCTCAGTTACCCATCTTTCTTTGCATTACCACCTGATGAATTTATTGGAATTTTTTTCTCTCCCAACATTTGACCCATAACCACAATATCCATCAAAATTGCTCTATTTAATCTAATGGTATTCTGCATTCTCATAGCACTATCTGGAAGCACTTACCACTTTCAACACCTTGCTATAATTCTACTTACTACTTTCAACACCTACCTATAATTCTATGCTTCAATCTCACCTTCAAGATGAATAATTGATCCAAGTCAGAGGAAGATTACTCTCAGGTTCCTCTTGGCCATCATTCTGAACATTCCCCCTCATTGTCTTGTAATTTTGCTAAAATTATATTTCATATGCTTTGTTTTTCCTATAACAATAACTAGAAGAAAGAGGCCTTCATCCCATGGGGTCGGCTATTTGAATCCTTTTCTTCCATTCATCTTGGTTAAGGGCCATGTCCTCTGTTATACTAACAAAAATCATATCCTTGGAACTTTAATCCGTGTTTGTTCAGTCTAATGCTCTTGTTTTTCCTACTAACTATAAATCCTCTAAATTTGAACCTACTCTAACTCTACAAATTAAGATCCTGTGATAATTTTCCGTAAGTTATTTGGTAATTTCTTGAACTTATCTCATCAGGCACAGAATGTTTATTCACTATTCTTATTGAAGCCATGTATAATAATGATTGATAATGTTATTCAGACTCTCAGTATCTTTCTAAGGATTGCTTTTAAAGTTTTCATATTAGATTATTCTGTTTGTTTATAATTTTAGTGAAGCCATGTAGAATATTGATTGATAATGTTATTCAGATCAGAGTGATCTTTCTAAGGATGATAATAAGCCATTTAAATTCATGTTGAATCTCTCTTCATTTTATTATACTGAGCTCTAGTACTTCTGTGGATTTATTATCAGTGTACCAAAAGCTTCACATTAAGAGTCCCACCAAGAATTATAAGGAAAAAAAGAGTATTGACTTTTGTCCAACAACCATACTTCATTGCCAGATTGATCCTGAAGATATAAAGTGGGAAGGTGAGGATCCTGGTATTTTTGATCGAATTGGTCGCGGCAGAGCGGATGGCGGGATAACGAAACCTGCAGATCACAATGGTACTGCTATTGGTGTTGACAGGGGAAGAGGATCTCTAAAGACACACTCCAAGACAGATCTAGTTCCATCAGCAAATGGTCTTGGGAAGAAGCATACTGAGGACATTGAGATACTTCACACAGAAACTCTAGCAAATGAGGTATGCATGTATTACGCCAGTATCAAGTCATTGGGACTAGACCTGATGTTAAGTTTGGTTTGGGTATTGGTTGACCTTAATGTACCTTGTTATCCATCACTGTGGTTTGAGTAGTGAAAGCATAGGAATGTAAATTATATGCTCAGGACCTGAGAATTGTAGTGCAATACTCAAAAGCATATATTGTTTAATTTCCTCCTCCCTTAATGACAAGCAGGTGGAGAGGGTTTGTGCTGCAAATCATCCTGATCTTCTTGAGATTGAAAGAGTGATGAAAGTGCTGAAAGTAAGAACAGTTATTTGTTCACTTCAAATGCTTTAGTACTCTTCTCAGATATTAGAAGGAACTCATTCGTCTTTGCAGGAGCATGAGCAATCTCTGACTGATGTGATTGCAAGACTCGCTGACACATCTGATGGTGAAAGTGGTAAATATTCTTAGCTCATGCCAATCAATTTATTCATTGCTTTTAACATCGATATCAAGGTGGCCTTTGCATTCAGTGCATATATATATGATTTAAATTCATGTGTTGCAAAGTGCACACGGTTAACCCTCAAACTATTCTCAAAATGTTAGAGAAATCTTGGAACTCTGCGAGAGCATTGTTTTAACATCCTATTTTGTAATGTTATTTTAATGTTGTCTATGATACAGGGAAAGTAGATTTGGTTAATGTCATTTAGCATGAGCATCAAATTGGCCTTTACTTTTTGATATATATACCCATGCCAATGACCTCTAGCTCAAGTGGTTAGAGTGAGGCATATCCCCCAAGAGGTTGCAGGTTCAAGCAACGGGAGAAGTACATTTAATTCCCTGTGGGGGAATAAATATGCGGGTGCGGTGTGATACAAGTACGGGCCTTCGGGCCAGGAGTCGGTAACACAATTACCATGTTCCAATATATATATATATATATATATATATATATATATATATATATATCAAATCTATGAATTTGTGGGGATATTGTTTTACTTGTAAGTTGTAACCTCTCCATTATGTATATTGTTTGAAGATCATCTTAATGTAATTTAGGGCACATGCAAGGCATATTTTGGTTTATGAAAACATTAACTTGTGTATATAATGGAAGAGTCTGTGACATGATGTGAAACTTTGGAGCTAGGATATGGTCCCACCAGGTTTATGTGAAATAATGGCTTTTTATAAAAGATTTAATGAGAGCAAAATTTCATCAGTCACCTGCACCTGTGCATATGTGGGCCATGTGAGTTTTGTTCAGCCCCACGTGTTAGTGAGGGAGGCTCATGTAATTGAGAACACAATTGAGGCTTTGGGGGGGGGGGGGGGGGGGGGGGGTTTCACTCTTTTAAAGTGTTTCCCTTTTAATGGTAGAAAGACCAAGGTTCTTTTGTTTGGCACCTTTTTGTTGAAGGTGAGGGCCGGGCCTTGGGACTTCCTTGGTAAGCAACTCTGTTTTACCATTATTATGTAATTTTATTAACGTTTAAAGAACTATTTTAGCAGCAGTACCTAAGTTGATGGTTCTCGGTGTAAGCATGAGGAACTAAATTCATTCTAATTGAATAAGTTTATGGTAAATGGACCTATATACTGTTAAGAAGTAACAACTAAGATTAGGTTAACCATGATGTTCTTTTGGTTGTGTACTAAAATTTAACTGTGGTGGACTTATATTTAGCTTATGAAATAACTTCTAAAACATTCTAAGATCTCGAAGATTTATTTTTTCTGTGTTATACATATTTTCCGGGGATGTACTCTTATTCTCTCTTATTTTGTCAATTATTGTATTCCCATCTAAACAAACCAGTGATCCTATTTAGTCAAGAACGGATTTCTGTCTAATAAATACTAAAATTCTCATTTTTTCTGTGTTATACATATTTTCCGGGGATGTACTCTTATTCTCTCTTATTTTGTCAATTATTGTATTCCTATCTAAACAAACCAGTGATCCTATTTAGTCAAGAACGGATTTCTGTCTAATAAATACTAAAATTCTCATTCCTATTTGCCTCTAAACTTTTATAGAAAAGTTTAATTTCATGACAAAACAGATACAAACTTACCACTCCGCATATGCAGATATAATCTTTTGGTTACTCCAGTGTGTAAATGCTCTTGCTAATTTTCATTCCGAATATTGGTTTCTTAACCTGGCTTTCTCTCCCTGAAGCAGAAGAGGGTGAAGGTGACGACGACCACAGACAGTGGAATCAGCACGGAGCTACTTTCAAGGATAATATTGTTGTCAGCTGAGGTTGGGAAGTCGCAGTGGGTGCCAGTTTTTGACATGTTTCGATATTGATTGTTATTTCATTTTGCTAACGGAACTAACCGTTGTGCTTTATAGGTAGCTTTTGTGAGGGGTTCTCTCCTTTTAACATAACAGACCCCACACAGTGTACACCTGTAAAATTATTCAGTTGCAGATGTAGGGTTGGATATTGAGGAATTGTTTCTGCTCATAATTGTAACTTCTCAGTCCCAAATTATGTCACACGAACATTGAACTCTCTTGCTTTTGAAGCATCTCAACAGTACATCAATTTGTTAGTTGCAAGTATAAGAAGAATGCATGGAATGTAAACAATTGTTTTGATGCCTGTAAATGGCCTACTATTATTTTCAGCATTGTACCAACTTGTACCAGTTGAGTTTTGAAGCTAAACTGCAGCAGATTTATGCTTGTCTGCAATTGCACCCATAAAATGGTTCAGGTTTTCGTCGACTTCATAACAGCTTTCTGATGTTGTCCAAAGAAGATTGGTGTCGAACTAACCTGGAACGCAAACTCACATAGGCTAGCACTTGGTCTATTTTCTCAACTGTTGGCCCTGCATTTGCTGCTCCTGTACCAAGGAAAAAGCGGTTAATAGCGTCTTCTGACAATGTCGGTATACCAGTGCAATGCTAGGATGATTTGCCTATGGTATAGCAGTGCAAAATACCAAGTATCAACTATGAAGCGTTTAAAACCGAGCAGAAGTACTAATATTATCATTGGCAACTCTGATGCATCATACACAATGCTTGTATCAAAATCATTTTCTATTCATAAAGAAAATACGTTCTACTCGTAAAGAAAAACAATTGTGTATGTACAGTGAGATATTAAGAATAATGTTGGAGAACATACTGCAAGCAATGGCGACGTCTCAACAAACGAGATGCACATAGCATACACAAACAATTCTTATGTGAGATGAATGCACACGAATACTAGACATACGAAAAATCTGCTTAAATTTGAGGCGTAGGATTAAGAGATGCATCATGTATGCATGAGAAGCATACGAGTGAAAGAATGAGTAAATTAGGACAAGAACTAGCAAATTTTCTGGGCAAAACTTGATGGAGGCTAATGGTTAATGCCACAAATTTCACATGAAACTATCACCAAGGAACCCATGCTAATATACTCTGTTTTTCTTCCCACCACCTATTTAGGGAAGAGGATCCGAATTGTTCTAAATCTCTACCAGAAGCTTAAATCAGGAATAAAATATAAATATTAATAAATCAACCCAAACAATATGTATGTAGTACTTCTAGGACTGATTTATCAGAGAGTGCCAAATAATACACTAAACAATAATCAGTCTCAAGACTATAGGTTAGAGTCAGTTTCCTTCCAAATTCAAAGTATTTCAAAATTATTTTATCGGAATGATAACTGAGACAGTCATTTGAGAGACCCAATATGTGCTACAAATGCACCAATTAGTGGGGGTCATGGAGCCATAGCTATGTTGCACCGATACGATCAAATGGTGACCTGTGCCCGTGTACGTATTCATACAATATATGTAACTGATGTACAAATTTGACAATGTACACACATCGTATTCATGTTCGTGCCCGCAATCATGCAACATAATTTTAGTTAAACGACCTGCTGCAACTACTAGTACAAAACTATCTTGAATCGTGCCCATGATACGACATCAACTAGTTTCATTGTTGAAACGAATCTTAAATAATACACGAGACACCAAAATTATAAATTATGCAAAATGGACATCGTTAATGACCGAGTCGCGGACTTTTATGTCGCTCTCTTTAAGATGCTTCGCGGCTCTGACCTCTCGGTGCGTGCCATCAATAAATATACAACTGCACAGTCCCCAGGATAAAACAAACAACACAGATCTCTGTCTCGACCTTGCTAGCACGAAGAGGAGGTCGGTATATTTTTTCACCTTCGAACTCTTATTCGGAATCAAAAATAGGTTTTTCTTTTGTTTGGGAAGACGAAACTTAGTTGTTTCGTCTTTCTGAGCGTATCCTCTTTTTAAACCAAAGGGAGCACCTAGGAAAATCATACAAAATGAGCCTATTAAAAATCCATTGAGTCACCCATGTTCTCAACCTACCGTAACAAAAATCCTGGGGGAACACATGAGTTCCTAATTTTTCAAACTCGGTCATGAAAAGCCACTGTATTACATTCATTTGATCCCTTGATTTTCTCAACCGGCTAAAGAGAAAAATCAATATTACTTTCAATCTTAGTGAAATCTGCACTTCTAAAACAAAACCGCCGTCGTGCTACGAGCCCACGTGTGATAAACAACAGTTTTGAAATATTCTTAAGCAAAAATCCGCCAGTTATATTTAAAAACAACATCGAGCAGAAAAAAGAGGTAAAAATGTGCTTAAGCGAAGGAATATTTCCATTTGAACATTTATATAGTGAAAGTGATTTCAGGGCATAATAAGAATTTAGAGTGAATGATGTCTTGAACTCTTAATTCTAAAGTGCAAAGTTCCAAAGCCATAACATTTCGGAGGTGTCCTTGTATCCCCGTTTAGTGAATGTTTATAGAATGCTTGCACAAAGTTCACATAGGAAGGGGCCTCACCTCCACATCCATAAAGGTGATTATACTTTAAGACACCAACAGTTATAGAGAGAGAAGATGACCTATAAGGAGAAGAACATACAATATAAGAAGTAATATAGTTGATCCCACTAATCGCGTCATGCTCTTGTTAATGTTCAATCTTTACTTGTGATCCAAGACACGCGGACGGGTAAGGAACGTGTGCCCGTGCTTGTCCGCTCGCGCGGGTGCATGCGTTTTATGTTCATGCGTGCATACGAGTCCGGGTTAAGAATGCGATCACGCCTGCCCTTACGGATATATGCGCTCGCCTACGACATAAAACATGCGTGAGTATGTACATGCCCAAGCACATATATATGTTATGATCGGTCGTTAAAACGACCTCAGATGTCCACAAATCGATCTACAATCGATTTAAAATTGATTTAGGTACATTGGCTATAACCAAAGAAGGATATTTTTCTGGTTTTGATTCGTATGCGTATTTATATTCGAAAACAAAATACAAACGCCGTATATATATGTATTTCAGCTCCTTCTACACTATCAAAATCTTGTATCCATCTCTTAGTCACTATAACATCTAAAGTTGTCTTTAGTGCAGTCTAGATGACAATTTTCTCCTAATAAGAAGCTCCATAAGTACTCGCAATAATTCTTCTAAAAAATCGTTATCCACATATTAAGAACTATATAAAAAAGGTAAATGTTAAGGACACTACAAAAGTTACTAGGAACAACACAGATTTGACAGTCTTTTGCATATCCATGATTGTCAAATTTTTTTATAGTCCTTGCTATTTTAGAACTGCCAAACTTTTGTCAAGTCCTGATTTTATATGGACTGTCAAAATTTTGACAGTCCTGAATATGCGCATGACTGCCAAAATTTTGACAGTCATATTTTCAGGACTGCCAGAATTTTGGTAGTTCTAGGACTATCAAAAGTATGTTGCTCACAGTAAACTTCGTAGTGCCATTAACATTTGCCAAATACAACCTAAAAGCTTATGATTAACACGTGTATCTTACTTAGTGCACAATACTAGAACCAAATTCCTATAGACGTGATGGGAGAAAATAGGAACACACACTTTAAAGCATGGGTGGAGCCACTAGTGCATGAGATGGGCTCCAGTCTACCCTTTTTTGTGTGTATATATGTCAGCTCCCAGCCTACACCCAAGCCCAAAGTAGTCCATACTTAGCAGCCTGGTTCCCTCTCTCTCACACTCTCTCACCCAAGTCCATACACGACAACATCCCACATTTTTTTTCAATTCCCACCTCTCTCTCTCTCTCTCTCTCTTTGTCCCATGTATAGTGCAAAACAATATACACCTTGATCTCTCCCTTCCCTAGAACCCCGCTATCGAGCGCCCTCTGTTGGCCCAATGATTGTATCATATTTTTAATATGGTTAATATGTTAAGTTTAGCATTTCATTTTCACTAATCTTTATACTATCGCTACAACATTCCTACTTATACTTATACCTTTGGTGATATGTGCCTATTGGTTTACATATTGATATGAGCTTATCAATCTTAAATTTAATCGGGTTGTCAAAATCAAAACTATGTCTTTGATTATGGTTATTCAATTAAGTTTACTCATTATGATATCACTAACATTTATGCTATCACCTTAGCACTAATACTTAAACTCAGCATTGTCCTAATGTGCATTAAACTTATCATACTTGCTACTATGTATATTGTTTTGTTCGTCTAACATGTACATGCAGAAAAGCAATAAGCAAGATCAACGTGGACATATGCAATGAAGAAATCATGGTGGGCCAAAGACGACGGATCCCACAAGATTTCTCTGAACCACCCGACGACATCTCCGGAGCCACGCACTCGGGGGTTCCGCTGTCCGGTCAGCGGACGGGGGTCGAGGGGGCAGCGCCCCTCGGCGGAGGTTCGAGGGCGAAGCCCCCGAAAGGTATTCAGTTTTCACAAACTGGATATCTTTGGACAGCTGCCGCCAAGAAAAAAAAACCAGCACCTATGAAAGAAAGAAGCCAAGCCATGCCATCATCATTTCAAGACTCTGATGAAGCCTGCACCTGCTACAGTATATCTGGAGTCTGTAACGAGTCTTAGGAATAATTGTAAACACAAGAAATGGATGGTAAAATCGAAAGCCAGGGTAAAAATTAGCCCAGGATCATTTTCGGATGAAAACCGACGTACCGACGGTATACCGGTCTATACCGACGACATGCCGATTTTGTTCACAGAAAATTTCTGTCTACAAAATCGGCATACCGACGGCATGCCGGTCCATACCGACGGCATGCCGATTCAGTAACGTTTGAAATTCCAACGGCCGGATTTCGAGCGTTTAATGATCCCAACGGCTATATTTCTAGCCGTTGCATTCCAGACCGGTATACCGCCGGTATGCCGGTTCGCAGACTGAAAAGTTGCCTTGAGCTCTTTTTAATGCTTTGGTTATAAATAGCCTTGAACCCCTTCATTCTAGGTTGATGCTTTGAGCCTAAAAATTTCTAAACCGCCAAAGCTTATCCACAAACAACTCTACAAAGCTTTCATTTGCCATCCACAAATTGTGTTAGAGTTATTGAGTTGAAAAATAAGATCTTCATCTTATTGTATAAGGAGATCAAAACCTATTGTGATAGGTTGAAGTTGGAGAGTCTTCGTATCCAAACTCTCGGTTGAAGTTGGAGAGTCTTCGTATCCAAACTCTCGGTTGAAGTCGGAGAGGCCTTCGGATTAAAGCTCTCGTGTAAGAAGTTGGCGAGTTCTTCGGATCCAAACTCGTGTGTAACTATTTACTCAAATAGTGGATTAAAGCCGGAGAGAGTTCCGGGACTGGAGTGCCTCTTGGGAGGATACCAGGATATATCGTGTGTCGGTATTGTTATTGCTTCTTCTCTTGCACTTATATTTTTAAATTGCCAATTAGCTTGTGCTAAGTGCTTGATTAGTTAGCTTGACCCTATTCACCCCCCTCTAGGGTTCCTACAATTGGTATCAGAGCAAGGACTCTATTGTTAGGCTTAACATCCTTAGAGTAGATCCTTGTTAATTTTTCTATGGCATCGTATTCCTCCTACTACTCCTCAGATAAAGAGGGTTTTACTTCTAGTAGCATAGACAATCATGTTTCTTCTAAATGCAAGAAATGCTCTAAGTGGAAAGCCATGGCTAAACAATCCTTAGAGATTCTTGACAACCTTCATTCTACAAATGAAGAACTTTCTGAAAAGGTTATTCATTTAGAAGAAGCAAATGAGTTTTTGAGAAATAAAAACAATGATTTATTATCTAGACTTGATTCTCAAAACTCATCATGTGTTTCTTTAAAGAGTTTGAATGAGGCTTTAATCTTGAAAATCAAATCTCTTTCCTCATCTATAGAAGATCTTAAAAGTCAAACGTTTGTGTTAACTTCTTTGCATGATTCTTCTATTGATTCTTTAAAGAAACAAAATGATGATTTTATTTCTAAAATTGCTTTATTTGAAAAAGAGAATTATGCTTTAAATGCTAAATTTGATTCTTTTGTTTGCATGATGATTTGCTATTAGAACATAATATTCTTAAAACAAAATCTTCTCATGCTCACTCTAGAGATATTCATCATTCTAGTATGTCACATGTTCATAACAATGCTCATTTTGATACATGTGCACACACTAGCATTATGTGCTTTTATTGCTCTCGCATTGGACACATGAGCTTTACATGTCCTATTCGTAGGACCTTTACTACCAATGCTAGAGTAAGTGCTATATGGGTCCCTAAAGCTAATAAATGTGGATCCAAGTTTATTTGGATACCAAAGTCTTCATCTAATTTGTAGGTGAAGCTTCTTGTATCGGAACATAGCACCGAGGAGCGTGTTGGTGGTTGCAAAGCTCAAATGTCATCTTCCAAGCAATTGCACCAACACAAGCATGGCCACTAGAGCCACTTTGGTAACATGCTAAACGATTCTCTTTAAATTGTTTATATTTGTAGAATCTAGCATGTTTCTCTTGATGTCTTGCTACATTTAGTTGTCTTCTATATAAATCAATGTGAGATTTAATACTAGCATGCTTAGTTAATTTTCTTATTAATTCTTTTATCTAGCATGACTAGTTGCTCAACTTAAATGATTAGTTCACACTATATAGTTTATCACTCATTTTCTATTAGTGTAACACATTTATATATGCATGCTCGTTATTCTTAATCTTTATTTATAAAGCATGCATATCACTCTAGTCCATAGGAACTTGGTTTTGATTTGAGTTAATATGATTTTAACTCTCCGTCTTTAAAGTTTTTGAAATAGTTACTTCTTGCCGGTTTGTATTTAATATGTCATATTTATCTTAATCGGTATTTGTGAATATATGTGTTTAGCACAAGCTTCTTATCACTTGACAAGTATATACTTATACTTTCACTTTAACCTTGTGCTCACATAATATACTCATTATTGATTCTCATGTTTTATTTTGCTTAAACCTCTTATAAATCAATTATGTCTTTGCCTAATAAAGCTTATTTATATGTGTTTTGAATTTGTGATAGTTTTTCAAACATTCATTAAGGATACATGACTATATTCATTAAAATTTCCATTTACATGTGGATCATGTATTTCTTATGTTGATATTTTTTTGTATAAATATATTTACGTGGGCATATGAGTTAAACTAAAATTTTATATTGACTTGAAGAGTATTTAAATATACTTGTTACCTTCAAACTTGTGCTTATCTCATACCTTAGCTATTGATTCCTTTGATCAAATTTGTTCTTCTTGAATCAATTAGCTTTTTCCTTAAAGTCTTCTTTTGATGATATCTTGACTTTTTGGTTGGCATTATGGATACATGTTCTTAATTGATTTTTGATCTTTTCATGTATGCCTATTCGTGATATATATAGTTTCATATATATAAATGATTCCTAACTTTTGATATTTATTTGTTTTATACCTTTAAGTTAGGATGTTGAGAGAAAATATTTATTAGTGTCTTGCTCATGACTAATTATAGATGTTCTATTAAGGATCACATAGTTTTGTGCTTTACCTTGCATGCTAAATTTATCTCCTTAATTAGTGCATATTTTCTAGTCTGTATCTTTACAATTTACTATGGTGCACTATAAAAGCTCTTTGAAAAATGTACTTCTTGATATCTTTAGCATTTAGCCTTCTTGATCTTAATGATCTTTCTTTGCTCATTCCTCAGGTTTATACTTCCTTTTGAATTATTGTTGCCCAATGGTTTTTGTAGCACATGAGAATACATGTAATTGATACATCATATTTCTTATGACTTTAGCTACTATGGTTTGAGCTCTTGTGTTGAGATTTTTCCATTTCTAGAGAATACGCTTATTTTATAATGGCTATAGTATTTTGTATTCTCTAGATCGATCTATCATTTCATTATCTTGGGTTAATCTCAATACTTGGCAAAGAGATTTATTTTATTATGTTTTCATGAATATCTCTTTTGGCCTATACTTGATAAGAGATTAATTCATTTATTTGTCATCTTATGCTCTTATCCTTGCTTAGTAAAGAGTCTAAATCATTTTGTTCATTCAAAATGTATTGTCCTCTTTGTGAACTCCATGCTTGAGCAAGTATCTTTAGTGTTAGTGACTTAAGATTAAATGAGCACATTTATCTTGTTAATGGCCTACCTCATTAATTCTAATTAGTTATGTAGCTTGCTTATTTATGATATATTGTTAAGCTATATAATTTGGTTCACTTTCACTCATCTATCTATTGTTTTTTTTCTTTTCAATCTATATATGATATGCTAGTTTACATAAACAAGATATGTGATTCTTCTAAATGTAATTTGTATCCTATTTTAGATACATATGTTTGTTCTCTAAAACTAGTTTTACAAAGTTTTGATTAGATCTTGTTTCTCTTGGAGGTTTGTGATTCCTTTCTTTAAGTCTCCTTATTAGTCATTAGCATGTATCTCTTAAATTTTTCTCACTTTTGAGTTATGATTTCATCGTATTATCATTTACATCTCTTCTTGATTATGTTCTCAATCATTTAAATGAGAATGACTCTTTTCCATATTTTTCATTGTTTTATGAGATTTTATCATAAATATGGATTTAGGATTTTCTTTATGAGCTTTGTTGGATCATGTTTAATTTGTTTATTTTTATTTGATAAAAGATCCTAATGGTTGAGTAGTCCTATATTATTTTATTATATGATTATCAAACTAATTTATTACTCTACTTTGACTACTCATGGATTGTCACATATGGGCCTTTGCTATTTGAACTTTATGGTTTATTATTTACCATTAGCAAGGTTTGGATTTTACCCGTTGATGGGTATATATATGGTGAAACATACCTAGTCCATGTAAAATAATAAATTAGTTGATGATTTCTTAATTAGATAATCATGGACATGATGTTTGAGTTTTATTTTATTTTATTTTTGAGCTATATTCTTCTATCATCATGATTGTTCTTAATTGACTTTATTCTTTTTCATGATGATATTTTCTCAAAAGATAACAAACATTGATCTTCATATTTAAATATGAGATCCTTCTATATAGACTAATGTATGCCATCTTTTGATTATACGTGCTTAATTGGAATATTCTTCTAATTTTTCATCTTTAACGGCTATTAATTGGATATCTCTTCTTGACTAAAGATGATATTATTCGTCTTTTGACGATATTGTAGCCTTATATGCATTGAGCAAAGGGGAGAAATCTATAGTTGATTTATCCCTAAATCCTTTAGTTATATTTTTTCCATAGTTGATTTACCCCTAAATCCTTTAGTTATATTTTTTTTTGCTATAAGTGCTTTTGGAACTAGACGCATATTTTGAGGGGGAGCAAATTAATTGATTCAATTCATTTATACCCTGTAATATGTCGTATACCTAGTTCATCATGAACCCATATTTTTTTCTATTTTCATACCCTATTGATTGAGGTCATGATATTTTTATTTATGAAGGACTTATGAGAGTGCATGCAATTGTCTTCATCATATTCTCTCTCTTTTATATGGGTTAACTAAGTCATCATGTTGATATTAACTTTCATATCTTATCTTGATGACTATTGTGCTTTCATTGTTTTGGCTTTTCTTATATGCTTAATTGTTTTGGCTTTTCTTATTGAGGACTTACCTAAAATTCTTGTTTATCGATATTGATAATACTTTGAGGGGGAGCATTCAAGTCGACTGAATTTCTCCTTCTCAAGTATTTTTCTCCTTTACCTTCATGTTTATCAAAAAGGGTATTCATATAGCATGATAAGGTAATTGAGTTCAAATGCATGAACTTGGATAAGCATACAGATTTTGCAAATAATGAGATTATTCTATATCAATTACTTTGCAATTATCTAATCCTCATGGCTTTTGACTAAAATCCTTTATGTCATAATTCTCTTCCAAAACTAGATTAATATTTCATATCATATATTATGTTTTGGATTTTTTTCTTGGATTTCCTGTTGGTAAACTATCTATTGATTATTTTCAAATACTTTTAGTTCTACCAACTGTATTGTGTTTTGACAAGCTATTTTTTATTTGGTACTCTACATTTGATATGTAGTTTCTATATTTGTCTTTACACACTTCTCCCATTGTTCTTCATTTAGTATTTCTTGATCATGATTGTCCATGCCTTCCTCATGCTCTGATTTATGTACTTAAGATTGATTTCCTTTTATCTCTTAGTACGGGGGAGCCTATTTTTAATCATGTCAAAGGGGAAGAAGTAAGTAATCTAAGTAGTATGCTTTCAGTGATATTGCTTATGTCTTTTGTATATTAGTGATACATGCATCTATTGTGTCCATACTAAACTTAACCGATTTGCCATAATCAAAAAGGGGGAGATTGTTGGCCCAATGATTGTATCATGTTTTTGAATATGGTTAATATGTTAAGTTTAGTGTTTCATTTTCACTAATCTTCATACTATCGCTACAACATTCCTACTTATACTTATACCTTTGGTGATATGTGCCTATTGGTTTACATATTGATATGAGCTTATCAATCTTAAATTTAATCGGGTTGCCAAAATCAAAACTATGTCTTTGATTATGGTTATTCAATTAAGTTTACTCATTATGATATCACTAACATTTATGCTATCACCTTAGCACTAATACTTAAACTCAGCATTGTCCTAATGTGCATTAAACTTATCATACTTGCTACTATGTATATTGCTTTGTTCGTCTAACATGTACATGCAGAAAAGCAATAAGCAAGATCAACGTGGACATATGCAATGAAGAAATCATGGTGGGCCAAAGACGACAGATCCCACAAGATTTCTCTGAACCACCCGACGACATCTCCGGAGCCACGCACTCGGGGGTTCCGCTGTCCGGTCAGCGGACGGGGGTCGAGGGGGCAGCGCCCCTCGTCGGGGGTTCGAGGGCGAAGCCCCCGAAAGGTATTCAGTTTTCACAAACTGGATATCTTTGGACAGCTGCCGCCAAGGAAAAAAGCCAGCACCTATGAAAGAAAGAAGCCAAGCCATGCCATCATCATTTCAAGACTCTGATGAAGCCTGCACCTGCTACAGTATATCTAGAGTCTGTAATGAGTCTTAGGAATAATTGTAAATACAAGAAATGGATGATAAAATCGAAAGCTAGGGTAGAAATTAGCCCAGGATCATTTTCGGATGAAAACCGGCATACCGACGGTATACCGGCCTATACCGACGACATACCGATTTTGTTCACAGAAAATTTCTGTCTACAAAATCGGCATACCGACGGCATGCCGGTCCATACCGACGGTATGCCGATTCAGTAACGTTTGAAATTCCACCGGCCGGATTTCGAGCGTTTAATGATTCCAACGGCTATATTTCTAGCCGTTGCATTCCATACCGGTATACCGCCGGTATGCCGGTTCATACCGGTGGTATGCCGGTTCGCAGACTGAAAAGTTGCCTTGAGCTCTTTTCAATGCTTTGGTTATAAATAGCCTTGAACCCCTTCATTCTAGGTTGATGCTTTGATCCTAAAAATTTCTAAACCACCAAAGCTTATCCACAAACAACTCTACAAAGCTTTCATTTGTCATCCACAAATTGTGTTAGAGTTATTGAGTTGAAAAATAAGATCTTCATCTTATTGTATAAGGAGATCAAAATCTATTGTGAAAGGTTGAAGTTGGAGAGTCTTCATATCCAAACTCTCGGTTGAAGTTGGAGAGTCTTCGTATCCAAACTCTCGGTTGAAGTCGGAGAGGCCTTCGGATTAAAGCTCTCGTACAAGAAGTTGGCGAGTTCTTCGGATCCAAACTCGTGCGTAACTATTTACTCAAATAGTAGATTAAAGCCGGAGAGAGTTCCGGGACTGGAGTGCCTCTTGGGAGGATACCAAGATATATCGTGTGTCGGTATTGTTACTGCTTTTTCTCTTGCACTTATATTTTTAAATTGCCAATTAGCTTGTGCTAAGTGCTTGATTAGTTAGCTTGACCCTATTCACCCCCCCTCTAGGGTTCCTACACCCTCCTCCTCTCTCCGTATGAACACTCATCCCTCAACTTCTCTCTCTATAACTCACCTTATCTCCTCTCCTCTGCTTCATCTTTAACTAAAAGCCCTCATCATAATCGAGACCGCGCCATCGTCGTCGGACTGCAACGACAGCCGAAGGAGGAGCTACATCAGCAGCGTCAAGCCCCGCCGTCAACACTTCCATCGCCGTCTGAACCCCCCGCAGTCCCGCACCCTCGTCAACAACGTCAACGTAAATTTTGTTCTTTGGTTATAGTGATTTTGTATTGTTTTTATATAATTCAGGACATTTTAAGTTCAGTCCAGGATAAACTAAAATTCTGGCTCCGCCATTGCTTTAAAGAAGCATATAATATAAAGAAACAAACACGAGAAAATGGTGTCCGTATTCGTATTTGTGCAACATAAGGGCTACATACGTACATGTTATCTGTATCCTGTCCTTGCCCATATCGTGTCCGTATCCGTGCAACATAGACTATCAACAATGACAATAACCTAAAGTAAAAAAAAAAAATAACTAATTTCAATAACTAAAATAAGTGTCTAAGTGAAACACTACTGTCAAGTATCAAACATGAAATAGAAAAAAGAAGGAAAAAAAACTTCAAATGTTTAAAATAGGATCGCCTTCCTTTGCCAGATTAGCACTAAAACCTGCCTCCTTATCCAATCTCTACTAAACTACGAACCCAATTCAAAACCCTCTGGATACTGTTTTGAACCAAACACTACATGTTTCTGTATGTGTGAAGACATACAGACACTCCTACAGTTCAGGTCACTCGAAATTATTAATTCATGAAGCCCACAACTCATAAATTATGTTTGATACTCTAAATTGAAATATGTCAAGTGTATTAATCAAACATAGGTCTGAATCAATTTTGCCGTTCAGTTAAAGCAACTGGAGTAATAAATAGTTCTTATCAGGCATACACATCTGGATACAATACTCATGTCAGCATGTCAAGTTTTTGGAAGGTCCCTATAAAAAACTTGACACTTGGAACAAAGTGACCTTACCTTCAATGATGCCTCATCAAAGACAACATGCGGCGAGACGTATGCTTTCTTGGTGGTGGGATCAATACATCTCCACCCTTTCTTCTGCTCATCGTACCCAATACACCGCGCTACGCGCCTTCTTTTCCAACTTTGTCCTCAACTGGTCGGGCACAAAGACGTAGCAAACGCACCCAAATCAAAGACTCTGAAATGGGAAACAGTCTTCCCTTGTACAATACCTGGTATGGCGAGAGAAAACCAAGTTCCGTTTCCATGCTGCAAGAAAGCACGCAATTGCTGACTGTTTGGCTTTCAAACGCGTAGTGAAAGACCACTTCATTCATTTCCAGATCTGAAGAAAGAGATGATGGTCTATCTCCATTCCCTCAGCTAGAGAAGTTCTTCTTTTCTCAACGGATCACTGAGTTCTTCTGTCTATTGGCGGACGGGCAAGAGTTCGCTAGGAAAGAAGAGGCCCAAGAACTTAAGAGCGCCTGACACCATATCTCTCATGGATCTCAAACCTTTGGTCTCAGAGAACGGATGAAATTCTCCGGTTCAGCTGAAGGAGATATCATCCGCATGCACGAATCACCCACCTAAACAAATGCGCAAACCAGTGCTTGGGAGTAAGGTGCTTGCGATTTGGAACTTCACTTACAGCTGGAACTCTTTGATTTCATTAGCTGAATGATAGGGAGAGTAAAGCTGAAAGATTCAAGCCAAATAAGAACATCAATCCTTTCACCAAATGGGACCGTCTCTTATATACCATGCTACACGGACATGGCATAATGATATCCGTATCGTGTTCGTATCCGTATACGTGTTTGTATCGTGCAACATAATAGGCTACTTAATGTACCTATCTGAAAAGCTTTGAATGCCATATATGTATTGTGTCCTTATCCATATCCATGTATGTATTCATGCAACGTAGCTTATATAAGAAAACCAAAAATCTCATTAGGACACTGAAGTGACTGAACCTGGTTCGAAGTCCTTAATCAAGGTGAAAGTTACAATATTGCTTGCAAGATCCCCCTTCCACAAAAGACAATCTGTCCCTTTTTAATTGCCCAAAACTACATATACAATGGAATTAAACAACCCTACTTATAGAAAATTGTACTCTGATAATAAGATGGGAGATAAGAAACCGCTTTCAGGATCTCAACTTAATAACAGAGGCACAGGCACTTAGCCTGGCATCAACTATCAGCCTAAAATCACATGGCTCACAAAGCTAAATATCCCGCTACGTTACATCCTATTCAACACACATGTAAAATGACATGAGATGATGGAGACAAAATCCCACTTCAAACAGGTTCGTTACACAAAAATATATCAGTTACTCAGCAGCTATGTTGCACAAATACGGACACGGATATGGATCCGGGCACGGTATGGATACACGATACAAATATTTTCAAATGGGTACAAAGGTAGTTACCTATGTTGCATGAATACGGATACGGACGCGATACGGACACCATTTTGGTGTGTCCGTGCAACATAGATGAGCAGAAACTCGTGAAAGAGAGAGAGAGAGAGATACTATTGTACCGTTCCATTAAATCAACCTTTAATCCAGTAATAAGCTGAATTATCTCAAGAAAATTTCTATCCTATCAACTGTCCTTCAAAGTTCAATCAAAAGGAAACAAAGTGTCAACAACTTCCATCTGCTCTGTCCTACAAAGTATCAAATGCATAAGAATGTCACCATATCATCCCAACAAGTCATAATTCTTAAGTAGAGGACACTATATAGTCTATACCTATACAGGATTCTCCAAACATGATGAAAGGATCCTAAAATAACACTTTTTTTAGAATCTACCACATAAGCATACCCATAACATCAAACCAGTACACTATCTTCAGTAAAACAATGACGAAGAGTCTTTACTTAACCAAATTCATATTCCTCCAAAGGTGAGAGAGGAGGTGAAGTAACACTTGGAATATAGCTCCATGAGGTATCATATAGATATCATCAATTCACCTCTGACCTGGTTATGAAACATACTTAATGTTCTTCTGTAACCAGTTTATTGAGCGAAAATTTGAAGCTTAAACAAATCCATTCCACAAAATTCCTTTACCCACATCATGAAATCCAGCCACGATATGGTATTTTAGTAAACACGCCACATCGAATTCATTATACTCCTAACATGAGATAAAGGTGCCAAAAGTAACACTTCAAAGGGATGCATCCCGCAAAGGGATACTTACCCACTATACGTCATCATCATCATCCAAGCCTCCCCCGTCACAACAAGATTGTCTATGGAGCATAAGGGAGTTCCATAAAGAATTTGACAAAGTTTCTATGACCGGATGTCGACATAACGTCAACCTTCTACGTTGGTTTAAAACTCCTACCCAAGGTAGCTATGAGAATGAGATGGTCATGTCATAAAACCCCTAGAATACCAGGCGGAGGGTAGGTAGACTTACCTTGTGGTTATGCAGTTTAAGCTCCTGCAACCTAACAACCACCTTCAAGGTTCAAGTTCTCTTATATTATAAAAAGTCTAAACGAAGAGGTAAGATGATACAATTGTTATAGGGAATTACATTCATCTCTATGACGCATCGACGAAAAAGAGTGAAAGGAATGACATTCTCAATACACCTGAATCCAATATATATATATATATATATATATATATATATATATATCATCCTCGAGGAGAACATAATGATTGGTTTGAAGTTATCAACCTCCTAGCATAACATAATGTAAGAGTATCACATGAAAACAGCTCCATGAGACAAACATATGTATGCCCAAGAAAATATTTAGGAGGTAGCTTTAAGAATCTTGAAGTATATCGAGGGGTACCTGGAAAAAGTCCTATGTATCAACTTCATGGTCATTTTAAGATCTACTCTTATTATGATGCTGATTATGTTGGATTGTAGACGGATCGAATATCAACATCTAGCTATTACGCTTATGTTGGTGGTAATCTTGCCACTTTAAGGAGTAACTAAGAAGCAATTGTTGTAGCTAGGTCAAGCGTGGCAACATATACTAAGCAATGACTTATATGACTTGTGAGACGATGTTAGCTAGTGTTCGCTTCGGCCGGCAAGCATATAGTTCCATCTTATTTGAGACTCTGAATCTTGTATTATTCTCTTCGTTTTTTCATGAGTTATGTTGAACTGACATGGGACATAACACAAGACATGATATAGACACGACATCGATCGATGTCAGTGTGTCATGCAGTCCTAGTGCATTTTGGAGTGTCTTTGTCGTGTCCAGTACGTTAACACATACACTTTACCGATTATGAAGTGTCCATGATTGATGCTTCCTGGTTCATGGGTTATGTACTTGTACTGAATCTTTGCTTTCTATTATACCTTTTTTTGGGCCACGTTTGGTTCTCAGAATCAAGGCCTTGGGCAGGGGCGTAACCAGCTGGTCCCGAGGACCGCGGCTACAACTCCTGAAATTTGTGTGTGTGTGTGTGTGTGTGTGTGTGTGTGTGTGTGTGTGTGTGTGTGTGTATAGATTGTCCAGGTAAGAAAGGAAAGTCACTGATTTCCTGTATTTGGATGCCAAAGAAAAGAAAGAAAAGGAGCAGAAAAAAATAAAAATAAATGGGAAAATATGATAAAATGGTTTCTCATCCACCCTAAGGGGGCGTTTGGTTCAAGTTTTTGTGGCTTGGGAATGGGTTTTGAATTCCTTACCCATGTTGGTATGTTTAGGATTGGGAATGAGGAGGGAATAGGAGGGGCTTAGGGGGGGAAGCTATTCCCAAGTCCCCCCTTGGGAATAGATTTGATTTCCTAGGAATGATGTTTGGCTATTTTGTTTGGATGGTTATACCCTCTTTTTATTTTCAAATTTTCAACTTCTATCCCAAACATGTAAATCATCATGAAATTAATGAGAGGGTATTAAAGAAAAATTAAATAAATTAATATTTCTATCCCTTTGTAAACCAAATATGGAGATCAAATTTTTAAATTTTTGAACTACCTATTCCCAACCTAACCAAACATGGGTATGGGAATGTTGAATTCATTTTCCATGGAAAAGGAATTGACAACCTGTTTCTAGGAATACAAAAACTTGTTGGATTTTTTGGCCTTTTCTTTAGAAACTTTAGTCCCACATCGGATAGGCCAAAGAAGTTGTATCTCTATATATTAGCTATGCTAGTTTAGAGATGCACATGTGGTGTGGAGGTGCACATGGGTATGCCATGTGGGATTATTTTTCTAATGAAAAAAGACTAAATCAACAAGTAAAAGCATTCATGCTTTTTGCTCTTGGAAAATTTATTTTCATGGGAGCTAAGCCCCGCAGGGGCTTAGCAACTCGGACTCGGGCTCATGAGGCGGAATGTGGCGTTTTGTTGGCGCACTTTGCACTTAACACGTCAGCATCGTCGCTAGGCGCATAGTGCGTTTTAGTTGCGTCCAGGTTGCGTCCAGGTTGCGCAAGTGGCACAATGTGCGCGTTGTGCGTGTGGCGCAAGGTGTGCAAGGCACGCAAGGCGTGTGGCGCAGTGTGGCGCAAGTGGCTCTGTGCGCAAGGTGCAAGGCGCGCGGGTTGCTAGAGTGGCGCAACTTGCTTCAGATCGTGCATGTGCATGATCTGAGCGGTTACTGCACGTTCGGAGTGGTTATTACCACGTCCCGAATGTTGTGCTAACCGGGCAGTTGCTACTCGTGCATGTATAAGGTCTTCTCTCTCTCACAGGCAGAGATACAATACAGAACATATTCAGAGAGTTACGAAAGTTTACAAGTGTTTCTTAACACAAGTAAACAGAGCCTGTCAGAGAGAAGAGAAGCTTTGCACCACCGTTGCTTTTGCACGGGAGTACGTGTACGATCCGAGGAGTCAGAAGAGCAGAAGTGTTCCAAAGTTCTCCGACGAACTTGCTGGTTCCTGGAAGCTATTCGTGTGGGACAAATATAGCTTTGAGCAACGGTGATCATTCACCCCAGCAGACCATCTTCCATCTTTTGCCTGTCATCTTCTTCGCTGCTGTGATTACGAAATCTCCTTAGATTCTCGTATATCATATGCTGCTGTGGATTACGAAATCTTTTTAGATTCTCGTAATATTATAACGAGATCTTCTTATATCTTCGTTATACTTGCGCAACCTTCCTAGAAGTGTTGCGTTGGAACATTGTTTTTACAATTGTTTCATATTCTCAGTTTTCCATCGAAAAATTGTGCCCCGGCAATACCAATCTCAAAGCTATATTGCTACGATGGAAAACTTTAATGCTTCACTCCTCAATACTGACTTTTGTAAGTTAGAAAAGTTTGATGGAGAGTATTATCAAGTCTGGAAGAGGAAGGTTTATCTCACTCTTCAACTCAGAGACGTTGATCACGTGCTTCTTGAAGAGGAACCTACTGTTCCAGATACTGGGTCTGCTGCTGCAATCGCTGCGGCTGCTAAACATCAGGCCAAGTGGAGAAGGGAGAATAGCATTTGCAGGCTGCTTATCCTGAATGCTATGGAGAATTTCCTAGCAGAATCCTACAGTAAGAAACCTATTGCCAGAGACATATGGGATTCTCTGGAGAAACTGTACGAAGAAGACAAGAACAGGAGCAAGATATTTGTGGTTAAAAATATCACAAATGGCTCTTTGAGGACGAGAAGTCCATGTTGCCGCAGGTAAAAGAATTTCTGAAGCTGCGACAGAAGTTGGAAGACGAGGCGATGCCCCTCCCCGACAAGTTTGTTGTTGGAGGGATTGTCTCAAAGCTCCCCGCTGGGTGGAGTAAGTTCTATACAAACATGCATAGGAAGAAGCTTGAGATCAGCCTTGAAGATCTCTTGCAAAAAATCTATGTTGAGGACCAGATGCGGGCTCAACTCAAGGTGGACTCACTGTCCAAGCAATTGGCTAACGCCAATATGGTTCATACCAAGGAACCAAGGGAAAAGCAGGCGGCATCCCACAGTAAGAAGAAGGACTGACAATCTGAAAGTCAAGGGAACTTCTTTCAAGCAAAAGAAGCCAAAGTCTCAGATGCCTTGCTTCAAGTGTGGCAAGAAGGGCCACTTTAAGAATGAATGCAAAGCAAAGACCAAGCAATCAGAGCAAGGAGAGCCTAATAAGGTATCTATGATCACTGACGTTGTTGCTATGATTGCACAGGTTGATGCGGTAGGGACTGACTCTGACTGGTGGGTAGACACTGGAGCCACCTGCCATGTCCGCTCCAGCAAGGAGTGGTTCATCACCTACACACCTTCTTAAGTGGTTATGACGGTGAACCAGGCACAAACTGAAGTGCTCGGGATTGGGACGGTGGTATTGAAGCTGACTTCTGGCAAGTCTCTGACGCTTCAAGGCGTGAAGCACGTACCTGCTATCGCCAAGAACCTGATCTCAGGAGGCCTACTCTGCAATGCATGCCTCAGGATGGACATCAATGCTGGCCAAATGGTGATGTCTATTAAGGAAACATATTTCGGGAAAGCTTTTTATACCGAAAGGATGTTCAAAATTCAGCTTGTAAATCAATCCAATGTAATTAATGTAATTAATGCAATCACTCCTTCAGCTTATACTCTTGAGTTGTGGCATAATAGGCTAGGACATGTTCATTGTAAACGAATTAACAGAATGTCTAGTCTAGGACTTATCTCCAAGTGTGGGGGGTAAGGTAGAGAAATGTGAAGTTTGTGCTCAAACGAAGATCACAAGGAAAGCCTTTCCTCGGGTTAATCGAAGTACAGATCTTCTGAAGTTAGTACACTCCTATATCTGTGACTTCAAACAGTTCTCTACAAAGGCCGGGATGGAGTATTTCATAACCTTCATCGATGACTTCTCAAAGTATGCGTTCGTCTACTTGCTAAAGGCTAAAGACGAAGCATTCGAGAAGTTCAAGGAGTTCAGAGCCGAAGCTGAGCGGCAGACTGGACAACTCAAAAGAATAAGAAGTGGTCGAGGTGGGGAGTACAGGTTTCACGAATTCGCATCGTTCTGCAAAGAACATGGAATTGTCAATGAGACTACGGCTCCGTACTCTCCTCAATCTAACGGAGTGGCAGAGAGAAAGAACAGAACGTTAACGAAAATGATTAACTCAATGCTGTTGACTGCTGGCCTTCCTAAGTGCTACTGGGGAGAAGCTGCATTGATGGCCACTTTTATTCTAAATAGAGTGCCTCATGCAACTTCAGATGTTACTCCTCATGAACTTTGGTTCAAGGTCAGACCTAACTTGAATATCATTCGAGTGTGGGGGTGTCTGGCATATGTCAAGCTTCCAGATCTGAAGATTCAGAAGCTTGGGACAAAGACTACTAAAACGATCTTCTTGGGGTATGCCGAGAAGAGTGATGTTCGGAGATTTCTTGATAATGAGTCAAATTATATCATTGAATCTCGCGACGCAGAATATTTTGAAGACAAATTTGCAAGGCACAAAAATATTGTTCTTGTGGATGTACCAGAGAACAATGAGGGTGCACAGGAAACTGAAGTCTTCAATGAAGATGTGGTCCAAGAAGATGTTGCTGAAACAACAATTGAACCAGAACAAGCTGAGCCATCAGCTAAGCGTGTGAGGAGGACGAAGGACTTCGGAAGTGACTTTGTCACCTATCATGTGAAAGCAGATCCGCTTACCTATAATGAGGCGATGAAGACCAAAGGCGCAATTTTCTGGAAGGAGGTGACTGACAATGAAATTGATTCTATCACCTCAAATAACACTTGGGTATTGGTTGATCTTCCTGAAGGAGCGAAACCCATCGGATGCAAATGGATCTACAAGAAGAAGATGAAAGCAGACGGAACTATTGACGAGTTCAAGGCTAGGTCGGTAGCCAAGAAATTTTCTCAGAAGCAGGGGATTGACTACTTTGACACGTATGCTCCAGTAGCCCGGATGACCACCATCAGAGTGTTGATTGCTCTTGCAGTAATACATAAGATGGTGATACATCAGATGGATGTGAAAACGGCTTTCCTAAATGCCGAGCTGACCGAAGAGATATACATGCAACAACCAAAGAGATTTGTCGTCAAGGATCTTGAAGACAGTCTGCAAGTTGGTGAAATCTTTGTACGGTTTTAAACAGGCTCCCAAGATGTGGCATGAGAAATTTGACAAAGTTATAAGGTCAAATGGCTACATGGTCAGCGAGACGGACAAGTGTGTTTACACAAAGTTCGCTGATGGAAGAGGTGTGATCGTTTGTCTGTACGTGGACGACATGCTTATCCTAGGTACGGATATGAGCTGTGTCACAAAGAAAGAAATTCATCTCGAGCAAGTTCAGTATGAAGGACTTAGGGAAAGCTGATGTGATCTTAGTGATCAAGATCATCCGGACAGACACTGGACTAGCGCTGTCACAGTCTCATTATATTGAGAAAATGATCACTCGTTATGGGTATCAGAATCTTCCAGGGATCGATACGCCGTACAGGTGTGATCTGAAGCTGAAGCCTAATTCAGGGAAAAGCGTCAGGCAGCTGGAGTATGCAAGCGTAATTGGAAGTTTGATGTATGCTACTACTGTCACAAGGCCTGACATAGCTTTTGTCGTGGGAATGCTGAGTCGTTTCACGAGCAACCTAGGTGTTGAACACTGAAAAGCTGTGAAACGGATTATGAGATATCTAAAGAAGACTCAGACATATGCACTGTTCTACAGTGGAGATCCGCCGGTAGTGGAAGACTTCTGTGATGCCAGCTGGTACTCAGAGGTGGAGAGCGAGAGGTCCACAGGTGGATTCATTTTCACAATGGATGGAGCTGCTATATCGTGAAAATCGAAGAAGCAGACTATGCTCTCACGGTCATCCATGGAATCTGAGTTCTTTGCACTTGATACCACAGTCGAGGAAGCAGAATGGCTTCGGGAGCTCATGTATGATCTTCCAGTGGTTAGGGCGCAAATATCGGCTATACCGATATACTGCGACAACCAGGCGACTGCGGCGGTGGCATCAAATGACCTCTTCAACGGAAAGAAGAGGACTGTGCGGTTGAAGCACAGGGCAGTACACTATCTTATCAAGAGAGGTGTTATTGCAGTGATTGATGTTCGGAGTCAGGAGAACCTAGCGGATCCATTCACCAAGGGCCTCAAGCTCCAGCTGGTCGATGACACAGCTTGTAAAATGGGCTTGAAGGCATTCTGATATTGTATTATTGTATTCCTACCATAAAGTTTTATGCTAATAGTTCAAAGAGAAATCTACTAGGCATCTAGCTTTTGGTTCAAGGGAGGACCACTAATCGAAAGAATATCAGGAACAGTGGGTACATGTTCTATTGGGTATGGAGAGGTTACGGACCTACAACCACTGTTGTCTACTATTGTTTTCTGCGAAAAACGGATCATGTGGGAAGGTTGGCTTAAATGCCTTAATGAGTTCTCAGGCAGAGTGAATGTCTGGTGTGCTTTACAGGAAGCATGTAGAACAGCACTACAAGGAGTGAAACTCTATGCTACTGTGGGATGACTCCACCAGAGGTCCCCAGGCATGGGATAATGTCTCGGCTTTGCTAGCCAAGTCACAGCGGCGTAGCACCGCAAATAGGCAGTTAGCCTAATGCTGTATGTTAAAATAAAGAGGGGTGTAGTCAGCACTACAAAGAGGAGGAGTTTCTCATGTTACAGTGGCACGATACCACGATGAGGTACCCGGTTAGGGATAAAGCCTCGGCCTTGCAAGCAATGTTGTTGCGGCGTAACACCGCAAGGAAGCCTAAGGCTTCATGCTGGGTAGTTTGGCACTACAAAGAGGCGGTTACCTCATGCTACAGTAGTATGACACTACGATGAGGTTCCCGGTACAGGGTAAGGCCTCGGCTTTAAGCCATGTCATAGCGGCGTAGCACCGCAAAGGAAGCGCAAAGCGCTTCATGCCATGTCTCTTTATAACAAACTCACCTATAATGTATGGACAAAGAGATATTAGGCCGTCTCTTGAGGGAAAACTTGTAGATACCCAAAATTATACACTGAAACCAGACTGGCACAGGACCTTTAATGTGTAGCCAGAAGCACATGTAACTACATTATGTGAGTGTGAAGAATTTCAGCTATGATGCAGAATTCAAGGCTTAGTCCATTCTTGTATTATAGTCTGTTGTTTGACCCATGCGGGAAGATTCAAGTCGTCAACGACATCTCTCCTAATGCATGATGGACAGTTACTGTGGGGAACACTTATACCCATATATAGAGATATGTGGGAAATTGTTGGGTTTTTTGGCCTTTTCTTTAGAAACTTTAGTCCCACATCGGATAGGCCAAAGAAGTTGTATCTCTATATATTAGCTATGCTAGTTTAGAGATGCACATGTGGTGTGGAGGTGCACATGGGTATGCCATGTGGGATTATTTTTCTAATGGAAAAAGGCTAAATCAACAATTAAAAGCATTAATGCTTTTTGCTCTTGGAAAATTTATTTCCATGGGAGCTAAGCGACTCGGACTCGGACTCGGACTCGGACTCGGGCTCATGAGGCGTAATGTGGCGTTTTGTTGGCGCACTTTGCACTTAGCACGTCAGCATCGTCGCTAGGCGCATAGTACGCTTTAGTTGCGCTCGTTGTGCGAGCCACTTGCGCGGCCAAGTTGCGTGCCACGTTGCGCGGCACAGGTTGGCGGCCTAGGTTGCGCGCTAGGTTGCGCACAGGTTGCGTCAGGTTGCGCACAGGTTGCGCTAGGTTGCGCGTAGGTTGCACCAAGTTGCGTCCAGGTTAAGCAAGTGGCACAATGTGCGCGTTGTGCGTGTGGCGTAAGGTGTGCAAGGCATGCAAGGCGTGTGGCGCAGTGTGGCGCAAGTGGCTCTGTACGCAAGGTGCAAGGCGCGCGGGTTGCTAGAGTGGCGCAACTTGCTTTAGATCGTGCATGTGCATGATCTGAGCGGTTATTGCACGTTCGGAGTGGTTATTACCACGTCCCGAATGTTGTGCTAACCGGACAGTTGCTACTCGGGCCTATATAAGGTCTTCTCTATCTCACAGGCAGAGATACAATACAGAACATATTCAGATAGTTACGGAAGTTTACAAGTGTTTCTTAACACAAGTAAACAGAGCCTGTCAGAGAGAAGAGAAGCTTTGCACTAGCGTTGCTCTTGCACGGGAGTACGTGTACGATCCGAGGAGTCAGAAGAGCATAAGTGTTTCAAAGTTCTCCGACGAACTTGCTGGTTCCTGGAAGCTATTCGTGTGGGACGAATATAGCTTTGAGCAACGGTGATCATTCACCCCAGCAGGCCATCTTCCATCTTTCGCCTGTCATCTTCTTCGCTGCTGTGATTACGAAATCTTCTTAGATTCTCGTATATCATATGCTGCTATGGATTACGAAATCTTTTTAGATTCTCGTAATATTATAACGAAATTTTCTTAGATCTTCGTTATACTTGCGCAACCTTCCTAGAAGTATTGCGTTGGAACATTGTTCTTACAATTGTTTCATATTCTCAGTTTTCCATCGAAAAATTGTGCCCCGGCAATAACAAAATTTGATCCAAACGAGCCCTAAGGGGAATGAGTTTTGGATTCCTTACCCATGTTTGGTAGGTGTGGGATTAGAAATTGTGAGGGAATATGAGAGGCTTTAGATTCTTACATACGTAGTAAAGTAATTCCCAAGCCCCACTCGAAATATTTTTGCTTTTCCTGAGAATGTTGCTTGGGTGCATTAATTATAATTTATTTTGACGATAATACCCTCAATGACATCAATTGAATTTAGGTAATAATAACATAATGAAATTATATTCATGTCTGTACCAAATGCGGGAATAGGAAAATTGAATTTTTCGGACTACATATTTCCAACTAATCAAAGATGGGTACAGGAATGTTGATTCCTTTCCCATGCTAAAAGAATGAAAAGTTGATTCCTAGAAATACAAAGCCTTCATGCAAATGCCCTTAAGGATTTACTTTCCAAATCCCTCCCAGTTTTCATGGCCTTTCCGAAAACCGAAAAAAAAAAAAAAATTGATAAAAAATTACAATTATCTTGTTCACCATGTTTCATGGAGTAGATGTTGTTTGTTTTGTGTTTTTTTTTTTTTAATATTATGGTTACACAATTAAGATCAACTCTAGCTAGTAATAGTAACTCATTGAGAGCTCGAGTCCACTAAAATAATCAACCAACCAAGAACAAATTAATAAATAAAGTACCTGCGGAAGAACCGGCCGAGACGATCTTGAGGTTTAGACGACCAATAGGGGTGGGATTGAGCTCGGTTGGTGTGAAGAATTTTATTTCTTTTGTGAGAAATGAAGTAAACCAAGAGTGGGCTGTAGAGAAAGGGGAAAGTGGTTGAGGAGAGCAACACTAAAATTGTTCACTTTGGGCCACAAAAGTGAACACGTAGCGTACAACGCGCACCACAGCATGACGTTAGGGTTAGATGGAGTTTTGGTACCTCTTTCAAATGGAGGCATTTGTCGTTTATGTCGTCGTATGTTTACTATTTTTACCGTGCAGATACGGAAGGTGAAACCTTTTCTAGATATCATTTCACTTTTGCTATTTAAAATTTAATGTATATTATTTCAAATGGAAACCAAATCGAATTACTTTAGTTCCAGTTTCTTCTACATCGATCATTAATAGTAGGGGTGAGCAAATACCGATCGATACCGAAAAATCAACCGAATACCGATTAAAAATATTTCGAAAAATCGAACCGAAATTATGTACCGATACCGAATTGTCGAACCGACTAAAATATGGTATAATGGTAATGGTAACTGTTTGAGATTAGTACCATACCGAAAATACCGAACCGAACCGATCATATATATATATATATATATATATATATATATATATATATATATATATATATATATATATATATATATATATTTTAAGGGAATGGGTAATTTTATTGAAAAGAAATGTGTACAAGTTCTCAATGTCCGTAACAAGTAATCTCTCCCTCTAATAAACAATTAATTAGAGAGGAATTCTATATCCTTTCTAATATTGGCTGTAATTCTAGCAATAGAGTGAAATTCAGCATCAAAGATCCTCTGATTCCTTTCGCGCCAGACATGCTAAACAGCCGATAGGAGACGTAATCGAGCCCTGTTATAGATTTCTCGGCCCTGATTCTTTGTCTGGATAATACCCTCCACTATGGCCTGTATTCCCGTCCCTTGCTCATGTTTGATACCAATCTCATCACACAAGCTTTTCCATACGCAATCGGAGAAGACGCATTGGAAAAATAAATGCTCACAGGTCTCCATATATTGATAACATAATACACAATCCGTGCTTCCCAACTGTACTCCGAACCGGGCAAGCCTATCCCTTGTGAGCAGTCTGTTTTTTATTGCTTTAAACAAACATAGTTGCATCTTTGTTGCAGCTCCTTTAAACCACACCACCTCCGCCCATGGGACGGTGGAATCATGGGTGCGCAGCAGATTATAAATCAGTTTGGAATTGAATGAATCTTCCTTGGTTTTCTCCCAGACCCACCTGTCCGTTTGGGCCTCGGCGTCTATAGGAACTAGCTCAATTTCATTCGCAAACCATCTCCCAACTGTGCATGTGTTTGTGTTCCACGCGCCTTCACAAATAATGGCTTGCACTTGTTCGTGGTTGCCCATAAGCTTAAAGACAGGCCATCCGAGGCGGTCGGTCAGGGACTTATGTCCGAACCAAGGGTCGAACCACAAGCTTGTGGTAGTGCCATCACAGATAGCTCGACAAATATTCTCCTTCAACCACGGCCGCAACCTTAAAATATGCTTGAAAGTTACCGAAAAATTATTATCTATTTTCTGGATCCAAAAATTATTGCCTCTCAAATAACGGCTGTTAATCCATCTAGCCCACATTGATTTCCCTGTGAGGAATTTCCAAGCTAATCTTGTCATCGCTACTTCGCGCATTACCTGTAGAGATAGCAAACCGACTCCGCCTTCTTCTTTAGCTTTGCAAAGATCAGCCCACGCTATTTGGTGCATTCCTCCACGCTAGACAAAGTTGGCACACATATTTTCGATATTCTTAATGGTCTTCTCGGGGATATATAATGCCTGAAGCCAATAATTCACTATTGCCCATATCACCGATCGGATAAGTTCTAGTCTGCCTCCGAAAAAAAGAAGTTGAGCTTGCCACCCTTCCAATCTACCTTGGACGTATTGTGTCAATCCCTGACAGTCGGCGTCCCGAGCATAGTTGATGGACAGTGGGATCCCAATATACTTGACCGACAATTGGCCAATCTCGATCTGAAGCCTGTGAGCCAGCTCCTCCTTTCCTGCACAATTCTTATTGAAGTATACATTACTTTTGTCCATGTTCAGTTGCAAGCCTGTCCGACGTCCGAACTCCTCAATTAACTCATTCAACGCTACAATCGAACTTTCAGAAGGCTCAATAAAAACCAATAAGTCATCCGCATATATAAGATGGGAGACAGTCGGGTTTATGCGTCTGTAGAGAGGAGTTATCCTTCCATGGTGTACAGCTATATCCATCAGGCACGATAGATATTGTCACGCCCCAGAACCAGGATACTGGAGAGCGGGGGCAGACATAGCCAGCTACGTATATTGAAATAGAATACATCTCAACTATACGGTCACGGCTGTCTAGATATGAGGGTTTACTACAAGCCAACAGTCTCTTATGGTCATGAACAAGCCTAGTGTCTCAATCACAAGCAAGTAAGTAAGTAAGGTCGCAAGATGTATGATCATTAAATATACAATAATAAGGCGTCCCAAATATTACATATTCAGCTAATCATGAAGCTAGTCGTTACAAAATGTTAGGACTAGCAAGAGTTTAGTCATACATGATCAATCCTAGGATTTGTTAATCATGTTTTACAGCCCGTAGGCAGACAGTAAGTAAAAGTGCATCGAGCTAACAGGTGCTCGTCGGCTAAACGCCTCAAAGGAATAAATTTACAATAGAGTGAGCGAAACAAAATAGAAAACCCACTCGTAGCCCGGGTTCCTTCTAGTCGCCACCATCGGGCTGGAAGCTTGGTAGATCCTCGGGAGCTGCTCCGAAATCTGGCCACACAAAACCAGCTGGGTCAACCCCAGAAAGAGCAAGTGCCACAAGGAGGCCACAAAATAAGAACAAAAGCCAGCAATTAGCACAAGAAAATCTAATAGTAAAACTAAAATTTACGAAAACATGCCAGGATGATATACGACGAGATAACCATGGAACTATTCCGATAGCCAGGTTACAACCCGTAAACCAAACAAGGACCGGGGTTGTAACCCTTCATCTGAACAGAACTTGGTTTCCCACCATTTATCGACAAGATAATAATGCAAGAAATCAAGACAGGGAGCAATCTTGTACTGGATCAAGACATGGTTAGACTAGTTATACCTCATTCAATCAATCACGGCCAAGCAGGTACTACGGCTTACTACTTTAACTAACTAGGGTTATCACAGGCCTAATTACTAACAAGATGCAGTGAGATTATTCCACAGCCACAAGTCCTGCAGACCATCCAGGATACCCAGGACGAAAGATTAGGGTTGAATTCAGGTGGGTACATCGCCCAGAAAGCAAATGTACCCTTAGGCTACTTAGAGGGTGCAACACGCGACGGTGTGCTGGAAATGTGCCCTACTCGACGGCAGGCTACAGATCCCAAGAGCGCCCAGGTAACGGGATTGCCTGTAGCTGTGTCATCTCTTCATGACTACTGTGTTATTCTAGTTATTAACCTTAATCCATTTTAGTAGGAGCTCCTGACCGTGGTACTCAGGAGTCCCATCCTAGACATGATGCAAGACAGGACAAGTGGGTTAACAAGCAAGCAAGAAAGAACCACCCACGGTGTCAAGACAGGTCAAGTTAAGTTATCAAGTCATGTCAAGTCAGGAGTGCGCCGCCACGGGCCACTTATCAAGTTATCAAGATAAATCATGTCAGGTGGGCCATGTCGGGAGCGCACCACTATGGGTCACTGTCGTGTTATGCTAGTTCCTTGTCATACCAGGCCATGTGCAATAGTCATTCCAAACACATTAAGTAAAATCAAGTTCATGACAAAAGGCGTAAGGATATAAAATGGGCGTAAATATCTAATAAAATATCAAAGTACAGGGTTATAGAAGAGCCAAGCTTAAAGATATAAACCAAAACTCTAAGAGCCAATGGGTTAAGCAAAGGGTCAAGAGAGCAGCGTACGAAAAGTCACGCACGCTGAAAGAGCTGCGTACGTGAAAAGTCACGCACGCCAGAGAGCAGCGTGGGTGAAAAGTCACGTACGCTACAGAGAGTTGCGTGGGTGAAAAGTCACGCACGCTCAAGGGAGCTACGTACGTGAAAAGTCACGCACGCTCAAGGGAACAGTGTGCGTGAAAAGTCACGCACGCTGAAGGGAACAGTGTGCGTGAAAAGTCACGCACGCCGAAGGGAACAGTGTGCGTGAAAAGTCACGCACGCTCAAGGGAACACGCTTCCAACAGGGAGCGTACCCAAGTCTGCGTACGCAGCGCTAAAGAGCGCGCGTAGCTCAGTGTGCGTGAGCTAAGAAGCTCTGCACACTGCTCACTGTCTTCTCCAAACAGCAAGAACACCATGGCAGAACCCAACATTTCAAAACAACATAACTTGGTCATCCGAACTCCAAATCCGGATTTCCAAAGTTCCAACTTGGGTGAAATTAAGCTCTCTTCTACATAGAAACAACAGAACCCACAAAACTCCAACCGAAATAGATCAAAACATGCAAAAATCCAAAAATAGGAATAACTAGATCTAGGACAATGGAGGCTCCAAATCACAAAACACCAAGTTCTAATGTTGATCACCATGTCCTAGTCTAGCAAATGGACAAAGAAAATATGGTTCTCATGTAGTGGCAAGATGCACTTGCCTAGGGTTGGGAGAGTTGTGTAGAGGAAGGAGAAGAAGAAGAAGAAGGAAATTAATGGTGGTGGTAATGAAGAGAGAGAGTGGTAGGTGGTGTTATAAAGAGGGGGAGTTGTGGTGGGTTGAGGGTGTAGCATAGGGCTAGGGTATTCCAACACAAAAACCGAACCAAACCGAACCAAACCGAACCATCCCCAAACCAATTAAAACCGAACCATGTCAAAAACCCAAGAATACGAGAAATACCAAAATTCCACAAGTTGAGAAAAATAAAATACATGCCAAAATCCAGATACGAGTATAAATACGAAATACGAGAAATACGGAAAATGAGGGTGACAACTCTACCCACCTTAAAAGAATTCCGTCCTCGAAATTTAATCAAGGAGCTAGAGATTGTCACGACAAGCTACATAAAGCACAGGCAAGTTACACTAGCAGTTCAATCATACAATCATACAATGCAAGCAAGGAAGGGAAAACGTAAGGCATAAGAAAGACATTATACCTCACGAGTCAAACAGGTAGAGATATCGCGATCGGATGTCGTCCTCATGCTCCCACGTTGACTCACCTAGAGAGTGATGACCCCAAGCAACACGGACTAATTTAATAGTCTTGTTCTTGAGTATCTTCTCCCTCCGGTCTAATATAGACACGGGCCTCTCCTCATACGAAAGGTTGGTACCAACAACCAATTCCGAATGGTCTAGAATGTGGCTCGGGTCCGGAATATACCGTCGTAATTGGGACACATGGAATACATCATGTACCTCACTTAGCGACGGCGGAAGAGCGAGATGATAGGATACATCTCCTACTCGCTCTAGAATATCGAACGGCCCTATATACCTAGGACTAAGCTTTCCCCGCACGCCAAAGCGAATGACGCCGCGGTTAGGCGAGATCCTAAGGAATACATGGTCGCCGACAGCAAATTCTAAGGGACGCCGATGAGCATCGGCCCAATGGCGCTGGCGGTCCTGGGCAACTCGGAGGTGATCTCTGACCTTCCTGACCACTTCAATCGTCTGGGAAATCAATTTGGGTTCGAGCATCTGTCTCTCTCCGACATCGTCCCATGCTAGCGAGGATCTGCACTTCCTGCCATAGAGAGCCTCGAAGGGTGCCATCTGGATACTGGCCTGATAACTGTTGTTGTATGAAAATTCCACCAGGTGCAGATGATTCTCCCATGAACCACCGAAGTCAAGGGTGCAAGATCTCAATATATCTTCAAGAGTCTGGATTGTGCGCTCTGATTGACCATCCGTCTGTGGGTGATAAGCTGAGCTGAATTGAAGGCGAGTCCCCAAACTCTCCTGTAAGCTGTGCCAAAAGTGTGATGTGAATCTTGAATCCCTGTCTGAGGTGATACTGACTGGCACACCGTGAAGCCTGACGATCTGCCTGAGGTACATCTCTGCTAGCTCCGCCGTCGACTGTCCAACTCTGAATGGAAGAAAGTGTGCCACCTTGGTAAGCCTGTCCACAATTACCCAAATAGTATCTCTGCCGGCCGGAGATCTGAGCAATCCGGTCACGAAATCCATGGTTATATGTTGCCATTTCCATTCTGGGATCGGTAAGGGTTGAAGAAGTCCAGCGGGCCTCTGATGTTCAGCTTTAACCTGTTGGCAAACCAAACACCGAGAGACAAATCGGGCTATCTCCCTCTTCATGCCATTCCACCAAAAATGCTGACGAATATCACGGTACATCTTCGTACCACCCGGATGAATAGAATATTGTGAACTGTGGGCTTCTGCCATGATTTCCTGTCTGATATCTCCACTGGGTACACAAAGACGAGTGCCGTGCCGAAGTGTACCGTCTTCATGAATACATAACTCTGGCCTTCTTTCTGCTTCACACTCTGCTCTGAGTCGCTGGATCTTGGAATATGTTGACTGTGCCACCCGGATTCTCTCAACTATGCTGGACTAAACCTGTAGGCTGGCCATCAATGCCACGCTGGTTGGAAGAACCACTTCAATTCCCATCTTTTGAAGATCTGCCAATAATTCTGGCTGTGCCGTCAGGAGATAAACTCCGGCTCTCCTGCTCAATGCATCTGCTACAACGTTGGCCTTCCCGGGATGATACTGCAAATCCACATCATAGTCCACTAGTAGCTCGAGCCATCTTCTCTGCCGCATATTAAGGTCCTTCTGGGTGAAAACATACTTCAGGCTCTTATGATCAGTAAAGATCTCCACTCTATCTCCGTACAAGTAGTGTTTCCACAACTTCAAGGCAAACACTACCGTCGCCAATTCCAAGTCGTGGGTCGGGTAATTCTTCTCATGATCACGAAGTTGACATGATGCATAAGATATTACCTTCCCATGCTGCATCAAGACACACCCCAATCCTCTGCCTGAAGCGTCGCAATAAACTGTGAATCCTCCGGTCCCATCTGGAAGGGTGAGAATGGGAGCCGTTATCAAACCTCGCTTCAACTTCTCAAATGATTCCTGACACTCTGCTGTCCAAACAAACGGCACATCCTTGCGGGTCAACTAGGTCATCGGTACTGAAATCCTTGCGAAATCTGAAACGAACCGCCGGTAGTAGCCGGCCAATCCAAGGAAGCTGCGAACCTCTGCCACTGAGCCGGGTACCGGCCATGACTCAATAGCCACAATCTTCTGGAGATCCACTTCCACTCCTCCTCGGATAATGATGTGATCCAAGTATGATATGCGATCGAGCCAAAACTCGTATTTACTGAACTTGGCGTACAACTGATGCTCCCTAAGCGTCTGGAGGACGACTCTGAGATGCTGCTCATGCTCTGCTTCACTCTTGCTGTAGACTAGGATGTCATCTAGGAACACGATCACAAATTGATCCAAGTAAGGCATAAAAATGCGATTCATGAGGTCCATGAATACGGCCGGCGCATTGGTCGCTCCAAAGGACATAACAAGGAACTCCCAATGTCCATACCTCGATCTGAATGCTGTCTTCGGGATGTTCTGCTCTCTGACTCTGATCTGGTGGTATCCCGACCGCAAGTCGATCTTTGAGAACACTGAAGCCCCTCTGAGCTGATCAAACAAGTCATCTATCCTCGGGAGAGGGTATCTGTTCTTGATTGTCACCGAATTCAAGGTACGATAATCAACACATAGCCTGGACGTACCATCTTTCTTTTTCACAAGAAGCATTGGGGCTCCCCAAGGCGATCCACTAGCACGGATGAATCCCTTGGTCCTCAGTTCTTCAATCATCTTGTATAAAATTTCCAACTCTGAAGGCGCCATCCTGTAGACTCGCTCTGATACTGGTGCTGTCCCGGGAATCAAGTCTATAGTGAACTCAATCTCTCGCTCTGGCGGCATCCCTGGAAGCTCCTCTGGAAAGACATCTGGAAACTCTTCAACTATCCGGGGTAACTGCACTGCTGCTACTGCCATCCGCAATGCTGGGGAAGATGGCTCCACTGCGCCTCTGGAAAACGAAAACTCTGGCTCGCCGGGGATACTAAAGACAACTCTGCCAATATGGCAGTCTATCCTAGCATACTGGTTCCTCAACCAATCCATGCCTAGGACTACATCATAGTCTGCCATAGGAAACTCTATGAATCTAGCGGGGAACTCCCTACCGCTAACTATGATCCGACATGAGGAAAACACTCGATCTACTCCCATAAGACCATTACCAGTAAGTATATTGAGCCTCACTGATAATGACTCAGGCTCCAATCCTAACCGTGTCGCAAATCATGCAGACATGAATGAATACGATGCACCAGAATCAAACAATACCGAAGCTGGAAAGGAGTTGACGAGAATAGTACCTGCCACAACCTCACCTGGTACAACTTCTTCTTCTATAGCTATCATCATGGCCTGACCTTGTCCTCTGGCTGCTGGTCCCCTCTGCTGGAAACCTCTCTGCCTATTCTGGGTCTGAGCTTGGGCTTGTGCATACTGCTGGGGGTGCTGTTGCTGGAATGCCTGAGACTGAGACGGCAAGGGCCTCGAAGATTGATATTGCTGCTGCTGAACTAGTGCTGGGGCCGACCCTCTCACCGAAGAACTAGAAGGGTTAGATGCTGATGAACCACCCCTATTCGGGCAAGCCCCTATCCTATGATCTGCTGCTCCACAAGCCAGGCACAATCCTTGCGCCCTACGGCAGTCTGCCACCACATGCCCTGGCTTCCCGCAATGAGAACATCCCATCGCGGAAGTCTGCTTCTGCTTCTGCTGCTGCGGGTACGTCTGGGTCGAATGCTGAACCGACGTTACTGAGGCCGCCCGCCTCGGAGTTCCAATGGTCAATCCCCTAGCTGCCGGGGCTGGAGCTGATGATTGGTGCATCTGACTGTGGGACCGCTTCCTACTTCCGGTCCTATCTACGATCTTCTGGGAGGTGTACTCATGCCTCCTAGCTGATCTCAAGACTGCATCGAACGTCTGGTGCTCGAACTGCTCAACCGCCAACAAGATCTCCAAATGCAGTCCCTACTGGAACCGCTGGGCCCTATCAAACTCGGTCGCCACCAAGGTGGGGGCAAACCTACTGAGCCTAGAAAACTCCGATGCATAACTGTCGACTGTTCTGCCTCCTTGCTTCAAGTTGGTAAATCTGGTCTGCAGGTCGTACCGAGCCACAGCATCAAAGTACTTTGTCTGGAATCTCTCCCTAAATACTGCCCAAACAATGGGTGCCACTAATCCTATGGCCTGCGCCGCCCACCAATTGTGAGCTAAATCCAACAACTGCAGGCGTACCACCGCCCCCTTCTCATTCTCAGGTGTCCTGGCTGCTTCCAGAATCACCTCGATATCCTGAAGCCATGCATCCATGGCGATCGCATCCTCGCTGCCGTCGAAGAAAGGAGGGTTCAATCGCTTGAAGCTGTTAGCCGCCTGGTTCCCTGGATGTCCGTCTCGGGTCAAAGCATCTTGAACTGTCTGGTACAGGGCGTCGCTTCGACGATCCTGGGAAGCTATCAAGGTTCTGATGAGGCCTACTAAGGTACCATCATCTGGCTCTACGGGCTGGACGGGCCGAACTGGTGACTCTCCTCCAGTAGGTATCACTCTGGAGGCGACTCCGGAATGCTGGGCTTGATCTCCGGGTTGTTGCTGGTCCACGGAAGGTGCTCCTCCTTGCTGATCGGCAGGGTCAGGTACAGTACCGCTGAGGAAAACGACACAGGGAAACAATAAGGAAGGACCAGGACAGATCAACGATACAAGCATGTAATCAGGGCAAGAATTTCAGGGAATTGAAAATACGGGCGGAGATCAAGGGCGAATACTGATTGAGACATCTATTCGGTAAACCCTCACATTTCTTGATTGACAAGACCTGCATGGGCCACCACTGATATTCCATAACTACGGTGAACAAGTACGGTGATAGGGGGTCACCCTGGCGTAACCTCCTAGAGCTTCCAAAAAATCCGTGAGGCTGACCTTGGATAATAATCGAAAAAGTAGGTGTCATAATACATTCTTTTATCCTGTCCACCCACCAATCCGCAAATCCCATGCTTCTGAGAATTGAGCAGACGAAGCTTCTATTAACGGTATCATACGCTTTCCGGAGGTCGAGTTTGATACAGCCCTTCTTTCCACCTGGCTTGTTGAATTCTCTTATCATCTCATGGGCTAGTAAACAATTATCTGTGATGCATCTACCCTTGATAAAAGCAGCTTGATTCTCCGAAATAAGCTCTTGTAGAATATCCTGTATCCGATCACACATAACAGAGGTAATAATTTTGTAAATAAAATTATAGCAAGATATTGGACGAAAGTCACCCAATTCCGATGCACCCTCCTTCTTCGGAATGAGAGTTAAGAAAGTATGATTGATTTCCTTCAGAAGACGTCCATTGGTGAAGAAATCGTGCACCACATCTAGCACCTAAAATTTAATATTATTCCAGTGTTTCTTATAAAACCCTGCATTGAAGCCATCAGGGCCCGACGCTTTATTCGGGTCCGCCTTCTTGATAATCTTCTCTATTTCCTCCATATTAATGGGCTGGCTCAGCTTGCTATTACCAAGATCAGTGACAATCCTCTTACATGTAATATCAGGAAAAGTATTATCATAAGTACTTTGATTGTAAAGATTACTGAAGTAACCTATAGCTTCCTCGGCAATGCCTTCAACCCCTGTTACTTCTTTCCCTTCCGTATCTATGATGGAGCCAATACTGTTCCTGCGCTGCCGCGCTCGGATTGTAGCATGGTAAAATTTTGAATCCTTAAGCCATGTACACTTCGCCCTTTGTTGGAGGCTAACTTCCTCTTTGAAGCGACAGCGCCGTATCGCCTCCTGTGCGAGTACCTCTCTGGCCGCCAATACAGAGTCTGAGGGATCGGCTTGTAAATGATCTTGCACTTCTCTAAGTTCTTTCTCCATCTCTTCAATCCTGTCCTTGGGCTGCTTGCTATTCTAAGCTTTCAAAGCTCGTTTGACAAATTTAAGTTTAGTAATAAACTGATATTGGGTATTACCTGATACTTCTCTTGTGAGATTGGCGTCAATCACCTCCTGGTACCCATCTTCGAGCGGCCAAGAGTTGTTGAATCTGAACGGACGTCGGCGAGTTGGCCGGTCAGCTACCATGCGTATCAATAGCGGAGTATGGTCGCTTGTACCTTTGTGTAGGCCTTCGGACCTGCTACACGGAAAGATCTCGATCCATTTGGAGTTGCAAATAGTCCTATCTAACTGACAGGAAATACGGTTGGACGTGGAGCTGTTATCCCATGACCATAAGTGCCCGGATTTGGTTAATATAGTCAACTCGGAGGTGAGTAGACAGTCTTGGAAATCCGCAAGTATGGCTTGTGGCACCACCCGACCTCCCCTCTTCTCGTCCTCAGAAAGAATAGCATTGAAGTCCCCACTTAGAACCAGAGGAAGTCGATTCGCTACCTCAGCTTCTATTTTGATAATATCTTTCCATAGCTGATGACGCAGTCTTCTGTCATTATGCCCATACACCGCACCCACTATGCAACAAAAACCCCCCTTTGTTACACAGTTCAACAACAATGAGTTGTTCAGAAAGAAACTTAAGTTGACCCGTCCAACTACGGGTATCCCACATGACCCAAATACGAGCCATCTCTCCTAACTGAAGATTGTGCACAGCTTCCCAGTGATGTGGAACGCGTCTGTTCAGTTTATCCACCGATTTGATTTTACTCTCCAGTATGGATACTATATTGCATTTATTTCTCTTCACTACATTTAATATCTCGTGCCATTTACCTATGGAGTTCGCTCCGCGAACATTCCATGTTATGGCCGACATTTAAGACTCTGCTGAGGGTACTGATCGCTCATCTCACTCCCCCTAGGACATGTCGGGGGGGTCAGATTGTTCCTCCACTTGATTCCCAATACCGTCTGGTATATTCGCACTTCCTCGTAGCATTAATGTCCACTTAGGATTTACTGAGGTCAGCGCCATACCTGGATCCTCCAACCCTGTTGATTTGTCCATATGCACATCCTCGTCGTCGTGACTCTCTACTCTTCTCCTGGCTCTGCTATTGTGAAATCATCAATCTTCTGCAATTGTTCCGCCTGACCGGGTTGCCTATCTTCTTCACTCATCCGCTGTTGGTGTTGTTGAGACTCAACGACAACCAATGCACGGTCAAGACTTGTCTCCTCTGTGTGCTCTTGTTCTGGTCCCGGACGCTTCCCTAGGATTGAAGACGTTGTAGCAACTCGTCTCTCTATTCCTCCTTCTCCGTTAGCATCATGTTCCATGGGGCATTGTTCTGCATTATCGTTTGTTGAATTTCCTCCATCCTTGCTGATACCCATCGTTACATCATCTTCTTCGACCTGGTTGTTATTCGATTGCCCGTTGAGTCCCAAGTTATCTTCATCTCTAGGCGGGCCGAGACAATTTGTCTTCACATGTCCGAAACACCTACAGTTGGTGCACGAAGGCGGCACCCATTCATATTCTATTTCCTGTGTTGTCCACTTCCCATTAGGGAGCACCAGGTCTATTTTTCTTGGGAGCGTATCTGAAGCCGTGATCTCAATGAAAATGCGCGCATAGGATAGACGTTGTCTCCGTGCAGTGGGGAGATCGGTCCGGATTGGTCTGCCAACCATGCTTGTCATCTTCATTATGGAAGGGATACTCCACAATTGGGGGGACAGCCAGGGTAAGCGTATCCATATTGGGACCGTAGTTAGACGATCCTTCTCGAAGTTTGATTCCGGGAACCATCTCTTCAGAACCACCAGGCGCCCATCAAAAGTCCAAGGACCACCCTCCAGAATCCTCTCCATGTCCTCCGCATAAGCGAACTTGATGAAATAGAATCCGTTCTCACGCGAGAATATTTCCATCTCCCCTTTAGGACGCCAGACCCTATGTGCGTATGCTCGCAATTGACCGTAGAAAGGCCTATTCCCCATTACGTATAGAATCAGCGTATTCTTCCAATACTCCGTCGTTTCCTGTATGTCCTCCTTTGTTATCTCCACCACTCTCGAACCATTAATCACGCTCGGTTCGACGTATTGTAGATCAACCTCTTCCTGTATAGGTGCCGGTCTGCAGATCTCCACCCAGGACACCGGTTTAGAGCTTGGTGGATTTCTTCCCCCTTGCTCTGGGATATTCAGGACAGGGGTCTTCCCCTTGTTCTTCTCAGCATTATTGTTATTCTTTCCTTGGTCGGCCCCCTGGCCATTGCCCTCTACTACCGGACTCTTCATCGTGGGGCGGATCCCCTGCTGTTGCTGTGTCGCCCCAATGGGACGCAATTCCCGTCGAGTCCATTGGGATCTTCCCGCGGGAGGATGACCGGCCGCCTGCCGAGTTCCTCGTTGATCCACGGACTTGGGTTTCCTCCTGCGCTCCACTGTCGTCCAACCCCCTGCCAAGTCCCTGGTTGAGTCATCCCCTTCCTCGCTACTGGCTTCCGGTCGGGCGCTCTTTTCTCCCCTGCCGGCGGCAGAGCCTGGGTCTCCCGAGCTTTGGGGAAACCCTAGCGCCGAACTCATGAGGAAAATTATATATATATATATATATATATATATATAGACACACACACACTTTATTTTAGAATGTTGTTCGTGATTAATTTTATACTACTTATTTTCATTTTTATCTTTATCTTAATCAGTTTCTTAGAACTTTGAATGGATTTTTGTGGAGTTGAAGTTATGTTAAGAACGCTAAGAATTGAGTTTCGAATTTTTGAGGGTATGTTTTTTTTGTTTTCATATAATTTTGAATTAAAATTTGGTTACTTAAACTTATACTAAAGATTAAACTTGGTGACCGTGTTTGATCTTTTAAGCTTATTTTTAGGTGTTTGTAACTTGTTACATATTGTTTTAATAATTTTAATTAATTGTTTGGTTGGTAGAGGATTAGTTTTGAAATTTAATGCTTCCAAAAAAGTAAAAGAAAAAAATTATAGGTTAAGAGGTTCTACAATATTAAGTGTGTTGATTGATCAAATGTTAATTGATAAAATACCGATACCGAACAAAAACCGACCGAATACCGATTCAACCGAAACCGAAAAAACCAATTCTAATTGGTACGATATTGGTATTGATTTTTTAAATACTGATTTAAAAAATACCGAAATATTCGACCAAATACCGACCGATTATACCGACGCTCACCCCTAATTAGTAGTACTATTAGTATGAAATGACAAACATCAAAGACACCGGTGCAAATGACTAAGGATGTCAATAAAAATTGAACTATTTTAGAATTATAAAGTTTGAATTCTAGAAGCTAAGCCCAAAATTCTTAACATCCGCATTTAGATATAGACTTGGCCAAGCATATCATATCGAAAACCAATTCACGTACATCAAGTTTAACATATAGATTTGATTGAAAACTTGAACATTTTGTCAAAATGTAGACAACAAAACTTAACATTGTTTTTAAATACATATCATGTGTGAAAATCTTGGTGAGAGTAAAAACAACTAATATTTTTAAATGAATAATACATTAAAGCATTGCCTAAAAATGGAAAACTTGAAAAACTGATTATAATGAAAATAAGTTGTCCTAAACCAAAGTTCGAACCTAAAACGTTTATATGATATTTGATTGAATCTTAACATCCATATAAATGAACATCCTAAGTTGGGTTATATTTTTTTATACGTCTGAGATTTATCTTTGACAAATATAATGGAAATGAAATGGACCTCGATTCTACGTAGAGTTTAATAAAATTGGATGAAAGACATAATTTTGACTATGATATTGATGATTTGATGATTGGGGTCTAATATCTTTGACTCGTTAATGATACTTAAAGAAACAATACCCATTTGAGGATATAACTCACAAAAAAAACAAAGACAAATAATAGAACACAAAATTGTAGTAATAAAAAAAACTTGAAACGATTTATCGACTAGTCGAAACTCGTCGTATCTACAGTCTATCTTTGTAGACTTTTGTTAATAAAAGTCCACAATATAACTTGATTTTTATCCTTACTTCAACATAATGAGTTTGCTCTCAAATATTAGGCCTCGTTTGGTTCACGGAAAGGAAATCAATTCCCATGTATTTTCCATGGGGATGGAAAAGTAGAATTTCTATCAAATTTTCTTTCCTATGTTTGGTTGGTGTAGGAAAGGAAAGAAGAAAAAAATATCATTGTTCCAACAATATCCAATGTCAACATAATTATAATGAAGAGTTAATTGGTAAAATATGTAATAAATCAAGGCTACTTTTGTCATAATGTTTGTTAATTAATGTTGGAAAAGGAGGAGGGAAAATGAATCCCATGGGTCATGAGAGGAATCATTTTCTCTCCTATTTTCCTCCATATCAGGAAAGTGTTTTCCAAAATTTGTGGCTACCAAACAAAGGAAAGAAACCAGTTTCCTTTTCGAATTCCTTGAATCCGTGAACCAAACGAGGCCTTAGTGTCACCTTAGTGTCAATTTCCACTAGTGGTCCTAGCGCAAATTAAGCACCACACAACTTCCATAAGTAACTTGGCCTCTCGATGAATAAACACTTGGATTATAGTTGGTGGTTCATCCCTTTGCAAATTGAGCACTCGGCTAGTGTAAGTGACTTGATTCCTCACCATATGAACACAAGGATATCCTCTGGTGGCTTGTCCTCTCTTAAATTGAAAACCAACTTCCATAAAAATAAAGATTGAATTTTCTGAATGAACACTTAGGTGTCATTTCTTGGTTCTTTAGAAGGGTATAGTTTTTGTATAACTCCTGTTAATATTTATGGTGTCCAAGTTACCTCTTGCTACCATGGTAGGTGTGACCCGAACCGGAGTTAGCCCACGATATTGGACTGGGCCCATATACCTTGAAAGAAAAAAAAATTATGAAAGAAACCAATTCCAATTATCTACACCTCATGATCCCACCTCCAACCCGGTGTGGGACTAAATTACCAACTCTATTGTTACCACCTTTTAAGGGATCAACTGGGAGCCATATATAATCCAAAAATCTTTACCTTAACTCGTTGTCGCTAGCCCAACGACCTTAGCACCCCTGCTATCTTTTTGCTCGTTTTTGTCAGCCAAACAACCTTAACATTCATGGTATCTTTGCTCGTTCCCATCAATCGAACAACCTTAGCACTCATGCTACCTTTGTTTGTTTCCGCCAGTCTAATACTTAGGAGATCCAACATATTGTCATATCGATCTGTTCGATCACATAACCAAACCGATGCGTTCATTCTTACCGCCATTGTGTGCCAACCACAACGTCTTGCACTGTCTTGGACGTGTCAGACCAACCATTGAAGTCAATATGTATAGTTTCCTCCAATATTGTGCCCGATTTGTCTTTCGCTTGTGAATTTCTTGACATCCATACCACCTTGTGGAGGATAATCCAGACTCCTCCTTGGTAGGATATTGACCCCGTTTGGCATGAATGATGATTGTGTGTTTGCATGTATGTTGGCTTTACTAGTGCTTTCAACAAGTCCCCCTCGTATGCACACTATTTCCTTTTATAACTACATTTACCATCTAACTTCTGCTCAACTAGGGGTGAGCATTTGGTTTATTCGGTTTAAACCGAACCGAATTAGCCAAAACCGAATAAATCGAAATTCTAAAAATACAAAACCGAAACCGAACCGAATTAGCTAAAACCGAAACCGAACCGAACCGAATAATAAATTCGGTTTATTCAGTTTGTTCGGTTCGAATTAATGGGTCGGACCCAATGTTGAAATCGTGGTTAAATTATACTAAAAATTATAATTTTGATACACATATTTGTTGAATTTCAAAATTATGCACAAAGTTGGGCTAGTTGTTAAATTATCAATGTTAGAATTGAAAACACAAACATAGAATTATTATTTTCAAAATATACATTTTCTTAAATTGAGAATATTTACATATTTGTATAATTCTTATTCGGTTTTCGGTTTGGACCGAAACCGAAACCTAAACCTAAAACCGAAAACGAAACCGAATAAAAAATTATTGTATTTTGAAAACCGAAACCGAACCGAATATTTTTGAAACCGAACCGAATCTCTTATTCGATTCGGTTGGGTTCGGTTTTCGGTCCAAAACCGAATAATGCTCACCCCTATGCTCAACGCAATCATAAATCATTTATGTGGGCAGCGTCAAAACTATTTGACATTAGGGGCTAGTTTGATTCCCCTATGAAATAACAAAGCTTCATTTCAAATGGCAAACACCAAATTGTGCTCTCTCTCAGTGTCTAGCATTTTCGGGCAATTTTGTACTCCACCAGATAAAATCTCATTTGTCGTTTTGGCCAAAATGACGACAAATGACAAATGTCTTATATCAAATGGGAACCAAATTAGTCCTAGAACCTTAAAATAATATCGAATACTGTAAAATGGTCACTCTAGCTTCTCAAGGGATATATTTCTTTAACTTTTTTCAAAATTCTCTGTACCATTCTAATGGGGCTTGGAAACGGTTCAGAAATAAGCCATCCAAGTCGTATGCATATCATACACCATTTATTAAAAAAATTATGGATCAAAGCCAACATCTCTTTTCTCTTCATGTACAAATATATATTTAAAAATAATTTTAAAACTACTTAAAAACTAAATTTAAATAAAAAATATAAAAAAGTATTTAAAAAATCTTGATTCAAATATATTTAAATATTTGAACAATCTTTAGAACGAGCCGTTTAAATCATACGTATATCATCATTTAAACGAATTAAAAAAATTTAATAACACAAACCACCTAAATACTCCACTAATTATCCAAAAAAAAAACTTAACCAATTATTTACTTAATATGATATATTTATAATTAAATAACTCTAGCTCTAGTGGTTAAGATGTGAAACATTTTCCTTGATTGCTTGAAGTTCAATTCAAAAGAATGACATTTTTTATTATCATTGCACGTGCGCATTACTAGTAAATTTTAAAGACTTTATGTAGGGTGGATTATTACTCCCTGATATTTTGATTTTTTAAAAGTCTCAGATATGTGGTTATAACTGTTCTAGACAATGTTTTGCAGTTAATAAAAGATATCGTTGAGCCAGGGTGAGCTTATGCCTCGAACCAGCCTTTTCACATATAGCAACACTTCACAACATGAAAAATCTTAGCCCACTGTTCACGGGAGCAGATATGTTGTTCTAGATTTTTTGTACCAATTTTGTCCCCGTATGGACTTGTTGATTATTTTTTATTTTTTTTTTTAAAGTTTTATGATTATCACAGTTGTTTTTTTAAAGAGATGTTTTTTATAATAGTTTATCGAGGATTTAGTGTAAAGAGATGTTTTTTTAAAGCGGAAATAACTTAATTGCCAATGATTCATGGGAAGGTTCTTCTTCGAGATGGAAGAGAATTTGTTACTCGAGTTTTTGTATCATTAATTCCATGATTATCATTGTTTTGTAATTTTGTGATATAATTTTGATGTTTTGAAATTTTGTAATAAAATTTATTGTAAAAATGTATTTTGCTTTATCTTGTTTATTTGGATAGAGTGGAGAAATGTTTATTATAAAATTATAGTTTGGATACTCAGGTTTTTAGCTGAGGTAATAATGAAGTTCTTTATGAAGATATTTTGTTTGTTAAATTAGTTTGGTATGATCACTTTTTTGTGTCAATTGTTTGTATTTGTATTGTTTTACGTTTTGTATTGTTTTACGACAATTATTGACTTTAAGGTTTATGGTTTTTGCATTTTATGTTGTTGGCAAAGTATTGAAATAATTAATGCTATTTAAGATATGACATTCTTCGGATAGAAACTAGTTATACAATGATAAATAAATGTAAATATCTCATAATTGCTTGTCATTGACGTTTATGAAATCTTTAATTTAATGCAACCGTTCAATGTATTCAGTTCAACAATTTTGTTTTTACAAAATCCAATATTATTATTTTTTTCCATGAAAAAAAACCCACTACTTTTTACGAAAGCAAGTAAAAACTTAAAATGTTGCAAATTTATTGTTTTAATGCGAACAAAAGTAAAAACCAAAGTATTCTTGTACTTTATTTTGTTTAAAGGCTGGCCTAATTAGTCATGGTGGATTTAGTGTCGCGGAGGCCCATATAACTTTAGTGAAATAGTTAAATTTTGGTGCCATAAGTTGCTTATAAAACTTGTCTCATACGTGTGTAGTGTATAATGTACGTGTGTAAAATATTTGTTAAAAAATTAAATATAAATTTATTATAAATACGATCGTTCCTAGAAATTAAATTTAGGCAATTAAAAAAATACCTTCCATTTTAACCACTCGAGTTAAAATTATTTAACTATAAATAAATCATATTACGTAGTTAAATAATTAGTTATTTTTTTAAAATAATTAATATAATTTTTTTAAATGGCTCGGCTAAATTTTGAACGTTTTCAAGCCAATTTATATTATCTCATAATACATGTTTGTCGGACGAGAGTGAAATGGTAAAAGCATATTAATGTGTTGGTTAGTGCTGGAATTTTTTAAAATGATAATATGTGTATTAATACAGAAATGTATTTTATTTTAGAAAAAAAAAAAAGACATCTTCATAAAATTAAAAAAAACACCAATATAGTCAAAATAAGCTTTTAAAAAATTGGATTCTTCTAAATTATAAAATATAAAAAACTTATATACAATTATTTATAAAAAATATTAGAGCTAACAAAATACGCACTTGGCTGATGTTTAATGTTTTACACCCCTTTCACGTGAGCCCTCCCGTCACCGACCACACCACTCACGTGCGGAATCCAATGCCAGTAACAAACTCTCTTGATCCCCAACGTCTGACGTCCGTCCCTATAAAAACGCCCAACCCCGTTTTTTCACAATTCTTTTTTCCTCCGTGTCCCTGCCGTCTTTTCTAGGGTTTCTCTCTCCTCCTCAAATCCTAATCCCCCCCTCTAAAACTAGGGTTTAGTATTCTCTCTCTTCCACTTCGAGCTCTTTTTTCTTCTCGTATCAATGGCTTCTTTCGGAGGACCTAGAAAGAGGGGGAGGCCCGACGGCGCCATGAACGGCAACGGGGGAGCCGCCGGGTCCAAGCGAACGAAAGGTACTGATTTGTTAGGGTTAGGGTTTGGTTTCATTAAGGGGATGATGATGATTGATTCTGGTTTTTGTTTTTTTTGATGCAGATCTAGTTAATAATTATTCGTGTCAATGATTGTAGAGTTTTGTAGTTAATTTCTTGTTGTTGCTTAAAGTCGTTAATTTTATGGTACTGATGCTTAGAACCCTTGTTTGGTGCATGTTTAGTTCTTCTTTATTCAATAATGGCTTTGTAGATCTAGTAGGCGAACTCGCTTCGTGAGGGACCTTCAAGATTCACTCTTTGATTCGTGTGTGCTCTCGCTATGTAACTTGTTCCTTGAGGGTCTGCTTGGATTGAGGGAAAAGAAAAGCAGAGTTAAGTGGGGTTAAATGAGGGGGAAAAGTAAGCAGAGTTAAGTGGGGTTAAATGAGGGGGAGTTAAGTGAGGGGGAGTAGAGTCAACACATAGAACCTTTTTTTTTGGATTGGAGGGGGAGTTAAGTGGGGGGGGGGGGGGGTGTTTAATAACTATTGTTTGGATTGTAGGTTTTGAGTTAAGAGGATGATTAATAAAAATATGATAGTTACCAAAATAACCTTATTACATATATCATAAAATTTAATTTAGTTAGAACTTGTCAAAATATCTTCACAAATTAGGAAGCTACGGAGCAACATGTTGAAAACAAGAAAAAATGGAGGAAAAAATCAGAATATTTTATAGAACAAATAAAGGGTGTTTATGATTTTTTAAACAAAACTCCTCACTCCCCTCGTTAACCCTCCGATTTGGGGGTTAAAAAAATGGACCAAAGAGGGTGAAATAAACCCTCTATAACTCTCCCTCCTAAACCCCCATCCTCAAACCAAGCATGATTTATTTTCCCCTCGCTTAACTTCCCCTCACATAATTCTCTTAGCCCTTGATCCAAGCAGACCCTGAGGCGATTATGATGGTCAAGGTTATCTCACGGGTCTACATTGTAGTTTTGGATTTGATTCATAGTTAGGGTTTTTGAGTATAGATGGGTATAGTGCGTGAACACACGATAGAAGTGTGATGGGTTAGGATTTCTTCATTTTTTTTGCGAAAGAGGGAAGAACTAGCAAGAATAAAAAAAAAGAAGAAGCTCCTTTATTGTTTTTGTTTATATGGGGTCATCCATATTATCCATTTGGTTAACACTTGGAATAAACTAAGCATCTTTGGGATCTCTACTCATTTCTGTAGTCTTCTCTCTGATATAAAGAGAAGAAAAAAATTCTCCTGTGATTTGGTTTTCGGATTGTGCGAATTCATTTTAATATATCACTTATTCTAATTAAAACTTACAAGTGGAAGTTTTAATATTTTCCTATTTCTCTCATTTTGTTTCTTTTTAGAAATAATTTTATTTCTACCACAATAACGGGCAACTTGAGAAGTTGGGAGGAAATAACAATGAGGGTCAACTTAAAGTTGGGAGAAATATATCAAGCTTAGAAAGACAACAAATTTTTTTTTGAAATGGATCCAATCTTGATGTGCCTGAGGCGGCGAGGCCATCTCCAACCCAACCCCTCAAATACCTAATTGAGGGAAAATTCAACCCACCTCAATTTGATAAAATTTGAGGGACGAGAGAAAATTCTCAAAATTAAGGATCCACTGTTTATGCATATTGTTATACATCTTTTAATTTATAAATATAATTAATACAATAATAATACCATTAAAAATTCTTGTTTATATCTTCCAGTAGAGTCTAATATTGATTATATTTATTAGGTTTTAAAAATTTCTTTGTAGATTTCACTTAATTTTGGATCATGTACAAAATTTATTTTTCTGTACAAAATTTAATGTATAAATGTATAATAATATAGTGTATATGATTATATTAAAATAATTATATAAAAAAATTATGTAGAATAAATAATAGTTGTTTATTGTCTAAGGATAGATGTTGGAGTTGTAAGATTTTGAGGATGGAATACTATGAGAATAGTCCGCTTTAGTCCTCAAATTGAGGAAAAAAATTGAGGATGTGTTGGATATGGCCTAATAAATATTGAACTCAAGATCCTGTTTATAACCTCATTAATTTACGAATGTCACCATTATTTGGTAATAATTAAAATGACTGTTCAAAAGGAAACCAAATACTTTGAGGATAGTGGCTGGCTGGTTGCCCACCCTTGGATCTGTGGTGGGCCCATCCCTGTGGACTGGTTTTAATTTTTCCAATCTGGAATTTGCAAAATTTGAGCGGCTGTAGGCTGGATCTAGGATTGCTTATGATGGCTGCTTCTGTTTAGCTTTTCAGTCCCAAAAGCCATTTGGTAACAACAGTTTATCTTGTGTGGAAAAATAGTCCACTTCTGACAGCAGCAATCCAAAACCAGGGCTTATTAGTTGGACATCTACAAGGATTCTGCATTCTTCAACTGGATGCAATATATGTAGCTAGTAAAAAATTCATTTGGATTTGGCATTCAACTCATGTTAAAGACAACTTTGTTGTAATATTGCTATCATTGTCAAATTCTGGTCTATTTTAATTTGCTTCTTTCAAGTGTAGATTTCAGAAGTTCCAATCTCTTGGCAATTAGTGGATGATACAACTTTTAATGATCTTAAATTGGTTAATATAAACTTTGGTGTTTTTGAAGTTTAAAGTTTTAAAAGCAGTGAATTAACTGAAAGCACGTAATTAATGTCATGTAACAGAACTGGACTCTGCACAATCTGGTTTAGGAAGCAAATCGAAGCCTTGTACCAAGTTTTTCAGGTTCTAATCTTAACTTGTCTAAAATAAATGTTAAATGCATTTATACTTTAATTTCTTACAAGTTAAATATATACATATTTATAGTAATTAAATTAAGGTTTATAAGCTAATGAATTGGGCAACAAAGCTTTGGTACAGGTTGTGCTTTTTAATCAAGTTAACATGCTCGTTAAACAGTGTAAACTGGTGACTTGCAAGAGTGCTCAGAGTTAATGCTATCCAGATTTTCAGAACTCTGAAGCATTCATTGCGATGCAGAAGCTGTTATGTTATTCTTAGAAAAATAGCACAATGTGAATTTGGAGCTTTATTTGCCTGCTAGCTCTGCTAGACGACTTTAATCCCAGGGATCATACATTTGAATAACTGTTCACATATTTTTGATGAAGTTATCCAGTTTATATACAAGGTAAAAATGTTGCGGCCACCTAGTTATGCACAAAAGGTAAATGATGGTTGGTAACATAAAAACATGTGGTAAGCATTTCTAATTCAATTGACATGGATGTCTAAGATACAATACTTGCACTCAAAGAATGGGTATGTAAACTTATCTTAGGCTCGTTGTGATAGAAGTGTTTCATGATTTGTTATTTTGATCCTACAAATACTTCTTTTAATGTCCATCTTTTACTTTTATCTAATTTGTTATATGTAGCTTTCTTGCATGGTTCATCCTCGGGTATACCTAATAGTAAACCTTCAACTCCTCAAATGTGTCTTATAATTTTTTGTACCATTTTTACATGTATTATTACTTTAGAATTCTATACTGGTTGATGTCTACTTTGTTTACCTTTGTTTGTTTATTTGTTATGTAACTTGTATAATTTAAGAAACTTGGTAATGACTAAAATTATAAGCGTGTGAGCTATGAGCTATGTAGCATCAACATCATCAATGTTCGAGGACTTGTTTACTTAGTTATTTTTGGTGAGCAAAGTTAGGTAATCTGATTTTGGTTTATTTATTTATGCTTGGTATATCATGTTGTTGAATTTTCTTGCTTTATATTCTGGCATGAGAACCATAATGAGTCGTGATAGCTTTCACATACTTCTTGTCTGCTATCCATTAGTATCAGTTCTTTCATCTACTAGTAGCCGCTGGTCATATGCGTAATCTATTTGAATTGATTCATACCATTTTGTTCTGATTTATCCGGCATGTATATCTCCATGCGGGAAAAGTGATATTAAGTTTTGAATTACTTTTGTAAGTGTCATAGTTCATATTTTGGTTTGTTTGCTTGTGCTTCATCACGTCAATTTATGGTTTAAAGCTATGTGGTTGACTGTGTTTCTTTAGGAGGAGAGAGGGTAGTAGTTATATTAGTATTCATAAACAATGTGACATCGGCTAGTAAAAAATGTTCTCTCCATTTGCGAAAAAAATGAGTTCAGAAAGCATTATTTTCAAATTTAGTATTATTTTTCCTACACAAGTGAACATGTTTTGCTAGAAGTTCATAAAATTTGGTTACGAGAATGAACCTTTAATAGTTGCCATTTTGCTTTGATCAGATTGGCAGATGTTTATACCTTTAGGATGCACAAATACTCCTCTAGTGGAGCAGCATATCCATGTCCACATGGGCATTTCACATGTATCAAACACGAAAGTTCTGCGACTCTCGTATTAGTTATGGCTCATCCTTATAACCGTATTTATGCTGTTCCGTATCCGAAATTTCTTTAAGATACTGTATTTCGGATGTCAGTGTATGCAACTAAAGTTTTGACTTGAAGAACCTTCAACTTTCATAAATTTGAAATATCTAATTCTTGGCCCTCCATAGTGTTAGAGCAAGGATTATACAGTTGTGCAGGAAAGGGGTTCTTTGAGATCTTCTTTAGACCTTACATTCACGAGAACATTATTGCAGTGAAGGCCAAGAATAATATATCACTAAGTATGTTTGGAAATGGTGGATTAGAACATCAAAAGTTTGTTAGGAAGTTAAACGTAAAATTTAATCAAGTTGTTAGTGTTGTTTTTGGCCCGTCAAAAGTTTCACGACTTTTTACCAAAATTAGTATTACCCGTCCATTTCCATTGTTGATGTCATGTTGGTTTGGAACAAGGTAGTCAAAGGCGCGCCTCGGGTGCGCGCCTTGCAGCAAGTTGGCATCTGCGCTTCACACTTACTAGGCGAGGCGTCATTCTCCAGTCACACCCAAGGTGCGCCTTAGGTGTGCCTTTCAGCAAGGCGCAAAAAAAGGCGTGCTTAGGGGTATCTTATTGTTTTTCAACTTTTTGTTTTTGTTTTTTAAAATTGGGGCGGAGAGATAGCCCTGACCTCATACAATTGGGATGGAGGTAGCCCTTTTACGGTTGCCAAAGTTGGCTACAATTGAATTTGATTTTTTTTAATACTAAAAGCGTGGTAGGGAGACTACAAATTCTTGTTAGTTCTGATGAGTGCTATTGTTGCTCTACTAGTTCACTTGGTCATGTTTTAACATGTTTTTGTTGGTTTTAACATGTTATTTGGTTTTGTTTCTTAAACATTGATTTATTTATTTATGTATATTTTTATTAATTTTTATTTGCATCTCGTTTGCTCGGCCGTGCGCTTTAAGTGCGTCCGCTTTAAGTGCGTCTTGCGCTTCGGACGATATTGACCCTTTGCTCTCGAGTGCGCCTTGTGCCTTTGACTACCTTGGTTTGGAACCATTAGACAAATTTCAGGTCCTAGCGGAGGTTATTTCTATTTAAACCATAGGCAGATATGATGGCTTTGTAAAATGTATGTGGACTAATCCCCACTGTATCTGTAAACTGGAGAGCTCGCTATGAAATGAATGTTGTACCCTGCTTAAAGCAAGCATTTTGGTACTATATTAAGTTACAAATAATGTTGACCATGCTTCATTACCATCTTTACAAATTTGACCAATAATGGAGAATAGTTTTGGAAGAAATATATGTATGTGTGACAAAATATTTCTAGATTATCTGACATGGTGAGATGGACATGGCACCTATTTTGGTGCGATGTAGTGTATTTGGAGTGTCCAGCTCATGTTCAATACGAGTTTGACACAGCACCACCCACATTTTTGGAGTGTCTTCCTAGGTACAAAGCTTTTTTGATCATATATTGAAAATAGTTCAATATGCTATCTAGTACATTAATGTGGTTATTCAGTATGCTAAACTTCAGCTACTGGTTCAAATATTCATATATTTTTGGTGTATTCATGGTTGGAGATGAGTACACTTTTGACCCTTAAGCTGTTTGAAAGAAAGGTTTCACTCCAGACCCCCATATACTATGAATGGTGATACCGAGTAAATTAGTCTGACATGTTGCACTGTTTTTGGTGTTATTTTACGCACAATGGAATGTGTCATTTGATGTATAGATCTCTTGGAGTTCTGCTGGGAATTTGGCGTCTCATTTTGTGAAATGCTTTTATGGCCTGAAATTGAATGGTGGTGGTCAGGCGTCATGACAATGATGACATATGTAAGGATGAAAGATGATCACCATGAAGCTGGGAAATGCTTTTAAATAGACTTCGGCGCTAGCTTGATGTATTAGGATATCAGTACCACAGTGACTCGGATTATATGATGACTTTACCTCTTTTGACTCATCGACTCCTGGACATCGTATTAATAGGTTCCCTGTTTGAGAGAAAGGAAAACATGTAGCTAGGTAAATGATTCTTAATTTTTGTAGAAACTAGGTCAGTTCTCAAATTTTTAAAAACACACTTATTCAATTTATTTTGACATTCTAGAGGGTGGAGAAGATGTCATCAGTTATCTAGGCAGGAGAAGATGTCATCAGTATTTTTGTAGAAACTAGCTTGATGTATAAGGATATCAGTATAAGGATATCAGTACCACGGGTACTCAGATTATATGATGACTTCTTTACCTCGTTTGACTGATTGACTCCAGGACGTCGTACTAATAGGTTCCCTTTCTGAGAGAAAGGAAAACATGTATCTAGTTAAATGATTCTTAATTTTTGTAGAAATTAGATCAGTTCTCAAATTAAAAAAAAACTCTCTTATTCAATGTATTTGACACACTATGAAGGTGGAGAAGATGTCGTCAGTTATCTAGGCAGGGGATGGAAGGATGAGCCCTTTTTATTGCAGTAATAAATTATATGTGAAGTTATTTTGTTTCTTAATCTGCCTCTGGTACCAAATGAAGGCTCACCTTAACTAATTTTGCACTCTTTATATGCGCATGTTTAGCATAATCCATATTCCATTGTTGAAGCATGGAAAATAAAAGAAGCTGTATCCATGTTTGAAGTGTACAAATGTGCTTTAGCCTTGGCAATTCTGATTTGTTAACAAAAATCATTGACCCGATGATTGATTTAGGAGATCTGCATAATATAACATTTACCTTTAATGCATAAATATGACCATACATATAGACATGCATGGATTTATCTGCACTTTTTTTATACTTTTTGCAATTTTTTTTGGGACTCTGTGTGTAGTGTAGTTATTATCATGTGTAAATGATATTGCTCTCAAGCGGCTTTGTTAGTCAAAAGTCTGACATCCTTTGTCCAATTCAATGCAGCACTGCTGGATGTCCATTTGGCGAGGGTTGCCATTTTCTTCACTATGTTCATGGTGGCTACAACGCTGTTGCCCAAATGACAAACCTTGGGAACCCTGCACTCCATGCACCACCTGTAAGAGGTCCTATGGCCCCTCCAATTCCTGACAGTCATGGGCCACCTGCCGCTGCTGTGAAGACCAAAATGTGCAACAAGTTCAACACTGCTGAGGGCTGCAAATTTGGGGACAAGTGTCATTTTGCCCATGGGGAGAGGGAGCTTGGCAAGCCATTCCTCCCATCCCACGATGTCCCACCCACGGGTGGAGCACCAGCAATGGGTCCCGGAAGGATGGCTGCCCGAATGGAGCCGCCGCCTCATGCTGGCTTTGGTGCTGCAGCCAGCTTTGGTGCCTCGGCCACAGCAAAGATAAGCGTAGATGCTTCCCTTGCTGGTGCCATCATAGGGAAGGGCGGTGTTAACACAAAGCAGATCTGCCGAGTCACTGGAGCCAAGCTGGCCATTCGGGATCACGAGGCTGATGCGAACTTGAGGAACATAGAGCTTGAAGGGACTTTTGACCAGATCAAGCAGGCCAGTGCCATGGTGAGGGAACTGATTGTGAACATCAGTGCAGCCAACCCGGTGCAAATGAAGACTCAGGCTGCAGCTCCCCCTCCTGCTCGTTCAGCAGGCAATAATTTCAAGACCAAGCTCTGTGACAATTTTGCAAAGGGGACCTGCACTTTTGGGGATAAGTGCCATTTTGCCCATGGTGCAAATGAGCTGCGCAAGGCTGCAGCTTGAGATTGGTTTGTAGGGAATGATTTTGGTTGGGATTCACTGTTTAATTTTAGTAGTGGCATCTTTTAAATTAAAATCCTTTATTTCATCTGGTTATTGCTTCTTTGGTGTAGTAGATCAAGGTTTCAGAGCTGAAAGTTCGGTGCAAACCATCTTCCACTTGATTGGGGTTTGGACTGCAGAAACTGTGATCAAACTTGTACGTGTATTTGTTTACTCTTTTGCATTATTTGCTAGAATGCAGTCTTTTGTGGCTTTTATTTATGCTTGGAGATTGTGTGTTCATGGTGGGTTTGTGGCTTTTAATTTTATGCTTGGCAGTTTTGTTCATGGTGGGTTTGATTATGTAGCAGCTCTTTTTGATGATCCTATCAGTCCTTACCTGTTTAATGATATACCTTGACCTGTGTATCTGTTTTTGTTCCTTCATGGTAGTGTAGTTTCTTTCATTGGTTTTATGTGACAGGTTAGCACCACGACCCTATCCTAATATTTAGGGATATCTAGTAATATGAGCTGACATAATAGTTAACCGGTGCTATTGTAGAATGCTGATTACACTAAGATCCTGGATTAGGCAGATGGTAATGCAAGCGTCGGCTCAACACGTGTGGCAATACGAATGAGAATTGTGGTGTGAATTCTTTAGATGACGGGTCTTAAAATTACTGTTTACTTGCCTACGTGAATAATGATTTTAAGATGTCGGATATTTTGAAGATCCATACCCTAATATCAATTTCCAGGATCTCATGTATTCTTGGTTATTCCAACTTTATAAATAATCTCTCCTTCCAGTCCTGTAGGGTCCCATGTATTCTTGGTAAAGAAGTTGGATCACTTTTGCGTCTCGAGGAAATTGAACCTCCACCGGCTATTGAGCTCGTATCTTACTATTTCGAAAACATTCGGGAATATGCTTAAGAGCGAGCTAATTTTCAAATATATATTTTTCGGTGATTTGGAGGATTGACTTGGGCTCCATAATGCTGTAGCAATCCAATAATAACTGCCCTTGTTAGAAGTCATTTGGTGAAGATTTGGTAGCATTTGGACACCAAAAATCTCTACTATCGACCTGATGTCTGTACTAAATAAGTACAAATAGTATATTGTCGGTATATTGTAATGGAGCTGAACTTTGATACAGAAGGTTGTATCAAAATTTGATACAGCCTTCTGTATGACAGGTGGGCCCCATATATATATTTGCTTACACGGTTACCAAGTAATTTGGGGGGGGGGGGGGGGGGGGGGGGGGGTGTGTGCGGGCACTTGTCATACAGAAGGCTGTATCAAACTTTGATACAACCTTCTGTATCAAAGTTTTTGCATTGTAATGTGTGTTCATTTTTTCAGCAGGTCAGCAACTGTTCTGTGAGGGTCAGTATACCGTTATCCTGCTGATTTTTTAGGATAGCTCCTGGTTTTTGTTTCGTTTCGTCGCGGGGGCATCTGGTATTCCTTGAAACATTTTCTAGTGATTGCGTACTGTCCGTACTATCCCTCAGTCCTAGTATCCGAAACTTTGATTATGATTAATAGAGTTTTCTTGAACAAATCCCTCCATCAGATAATTTTTATGTATGTATCAAAACCATGTATCAAATAATATACACATGTATTATATAATGATAGATATTCATACAACTTTTATCCAGCTTCATAGCATATATAATATTTGAAACAAGGAAGCTGTTTATATCTGTTAATTTCTTTTGCTGCTATTTATATTTACATGTGTCAGGACAACTAATTTATTATCTTACCAAGATAATTTTATGGCACATGGAAGTATATTGGATATTTTTCCTAATTAATATTACACTATAATCCACTGAAATCCATGCATTTTCTTTTAAATTACAATCTAATCATCTCCTTCGTCGTAATGGGTGTTTAGTGACAAAAGGGTTGGAGAACTGAAAATTTAGGTGGATGAGTTTTTGACAATATAGTCCCTTATATTGTAACTACAAAAGTCTAATTTTTTTTTTTTTATCATCCATAAAACGGAGTAGACATGTTGACAATAGAGCCGGCCGTGAGCTCAGGGCGAGACAAACTTCCAAAATCAAATTTCATACATAATGTTAACAAATGTAACTAACTTAAATAACAATAAAAATAACCCATAAAATTGTAGTGTCTAAATTTGAACTAACGACCTCTAGTGGCCCAAGTACATTCTGGTTGTATTCTAGATACATTCATGTTGATGTTCTTTCAGTTTTTGGACCTTGAAATTTTGTCCAATCTGTCTTGGACCAGGACTGCCCTTAATTGACAGTTGATAAACATATCTTTTGGATATAATACATATTATATATCCACGGTAAAAGAGAAAACAAACTAGATAAAAGTAGCAACCTACAAATAATTCTCCACATGAAATTAAATTTTGTTTACTTTCCTGGAAAAATTATTAGTGGGACGGACTCATGACAGAGATGAATGATAAGTCCCTTCAATGGTATAATGACATGGTAATACTAAGGCAAGTTATATGGGCACATCAAAAAGTGATCAGAGCTATCCCATTGTGGCAGTCCTAGGACTGTCCACTTTTCTGGCAGTCCAGTTTACAGACTGGACTGCCAGAAAAGTGAGCAGTCATTGTTAGATCCTGACAGTCCCTTGTTAGAAACTGGACAGTCCAGTCTACAGACTGGACTGCCAGAAAAATTAAAAAAATGGGCTAGCCACGATCCCTTTTTGATGTGTCCATATAACTTGTCTAATACTAAAAGTAAAAAAAAAACTAATAGAACAATTGTCAAATATTATTAATAAAGAATTACAAAAAATAGTAAGATATTATCATATGCCATTATAACATTGGATCGACTCATCACCAACCGTAGAGAAATCATTCCGTGAGCCGAACTCACCGTGCCCCCTTGATTCTCCGTCCCCACTTGATGTCATGAAAATGAGTACACGTAGTGCCAGTCTGCAACAATCATCCTCATCTCCGTGCCATCGGATGGAGGAAAATCAAAGTAGTACGGTGAGTCCGGCTCATTGAATAATTTCTCCCAACCGAGAATCTAAAAGAACAGTAAAAAAAAAAACAAAACAAACGAAGCCATGGATCCAACAATGTATGTAATCACAGCCAGTAGTTTGATATACTCAGAGGAAGATCGCCAAGCTCTTCGAACAACAAATCACTGTCGACTAAGGGATTGCACACGAACATCCGTCCTCGCAGCTCTTCTTCTTCTTCTTCGCTGCCGGTGGTGGTCGCGTCCGCCACCGGAGACTGGTGTCGCCTCTTCTTGATATTCCGACGGTGGCGGCGGTGCCTCTTGGGCGTCGCCGGCTTCCCCGTCAGCCTCTGCACGAGCTCCCGGAAGTTCTCGACGTCGGTCTTTATGACCTCCGGAGCGAACAGGTGCACTATCCGCACCTCCGGCCTCGGCTTCGCTACGGAACGAGAGGCATTGTCCATTGCGACGACGCGGCGGTGGTGGTGGTGGTGGTTCGGGACTCCCTTCTTGCTTGTTTGCATATTTTTGTTTTTGAGAGAATGTGATGAGAAGAGGAAGAAGAAGAGAGGACATTTTATATAGCGAGAGTAAGTAAGTACATGCGGAAACGTTGTTGCCGGCAAAGATCCACAAAATAGAATGTTGTCGTGTTGAAACTTTTGAACTAACATGCAAGCAACTTATAGTTACGAATTTGCATTAAAATAAAAAGGTTAATTGAACTTGAAATATTCGGAAATTAAATTAGTGTTCTGGTTACGGAGATGTCCAGCTTAGAATTTGGAGCATGAGAGGACTGTTGATCATCCGAAATCTGTTAATAAAAAAAAATTGGATCAGAACTAAAAAATAATGCAAGAATATTTCCGGAACCCTAAATCTAAACAACCATAAAATTATTTTAGCAAATTTTAGATGTTCGATACGGTTCAGCCGTCATCTTAGGACCCAAATTCTAAATTGAACATCTTCAGCGAACATTTCTGGATCCCGAAGTCTAATTATTTTAGGATTTTTATATCGGATGTTGTTAGATTATATTTGTAACTAATGTAAATATGGCCCATAAGTCCAATCATGTAGACACTATATATATTGTAATCAGTTCCCATCAATAAGAACAAGACATTATTATTTTCTACATGGTATCAGAGCCTCCCGAAAAATCCTAGCCGCCATCTCCCGAAAGAAAAGAAAAAAAAAACCTAGCTGAAATATTCCATCCGGCGCCAACCGCGGCCAACGCCCGCTCCCGCGCCTGACGTCCGCCCCCGCGCCGACCGCGACCGACGCCCGCTCCCCGCCGACCGCGGCCGGACGACCGCTCCCTCGCCGACCGCGCTTGACGCCGACCGCGCCTGACGCCCGACCGTGCCGACCGCGACGTCCGCTCTGTCGCCGACCGCGCTTGACCGACCCGCGACGTCCGCTCTCTCACCGACCGCGACGTCCGCTCTCTCACCGACCGCGCTGACCGAGCCTGACGTCGATTGCGCCTGACGCCCGACCGCGCCGACCGCGACGTTCGCTCTCTCCCGCGCCTGACCGCGCCGATCCGCTCACGGCTTCCCGGCTCCGACTGAGCCGTCCGATCCGTCCGATCCGCGCCGATTCGCCGGATTCGCCGATTCAGCGGCCGATTTGTCGGAGTTGTACAAAATTTTGTACACCCGACATCCGCCGACCTCTACGCGCCAGATTCGGCGCCCCTGACCGCGGCCGATTCGCCGTCGACCCTGTCCATCAGCGGCCGATTCGTCGGAGTTGTACAAATTTTGTACACCCGACATCCGCGATGGCAGATGATGCTGCGTCCAGCTACTCCATCGTGACTGGCAGTGGCGGTGCACACAACCCAAATTATCCTAATCCGAAGGATCCATATTTTCTGAGTTCTGCTGATCAACCAGAAAATATCATTACTCCTATTGTTTTCCGTGGACCGAACTATGCTGAGTGGTCTCGGTCGATACGTCTATCACTGATCTCTCGGCGAAAGATCACTTTTCTGGAAGGTACTGAAATCAAACATGTTAATGATGCTAGTAAATTGCTTGATTGGAGATGTGTGCAAGCGCTGTTGGTTTAATGGGTTCTTAATACCATTGATCCGTCTCTGAAAAAATCTTTGCCGTACTTTGAGGAGGTTTATCCATTGTGGAACTTGTTGGAGAAAAGATTTGTTGTTAGCAATGGCACTCGGAAGCAACAAATTAAGGTGGCTTTGGCTGAGTGTAAACAAACGGCTTCGATGTCTGTGGAAACCTACTTTGAAAATTTGTAGTCTTTGTGGGATGAACAAGCTGCTTATTTTTCATTGCCTTCTTGTACCTGTGGTGAACTTGCTGCAAAGCTACAGGCTATGAGGGATGAAGACCACTTTCAGGACTTCATGTATGGGTTGAATGCTGAGTTATATGGTCATACTCGATCTAATCTTCTGGCTCAGGATCCTCAGCCAAGTTTAGATCGGACATACCAGGCAGTCCGTGAGGAGGAGGATATGCGAAAATCTCAGATCCAATCCGCTGCTGAGGAGGTGTTGGCGCTGACTATCAAAACTTCACCTCGTCTTTCTACTACTTCTAATAGTAGAACGTCAGATTCCAGGGACAAATCAGGTATGATCTGTACTCATTACAAGAAAATAGGTCATGATGTTGCAACTTGCGTTGCCAAGAATGGCTATCCAGAGTGGTGGGAGACACGTCCTCGGCGTGATGGCGGACGTGGTGCTGGCGGTGGCAGAGGCCCGGCACCACAACAGAGACGTGATGGGGGACGCAGTACTGGTGACGCAGGGGTTGTTCATCATGTCGCCGCTGCTGGTCATGGTGTCCCTGCTGGTCTTGCTGGAAATTCGACAGATATGATGCATGGAGGGTATCCTTCACCACTCTCAGGTAAACAATGGCAGAAACTGATGGTCTTGCTGGGTAACGACAATCCTTCCAACCCTGATTCTTCAAACTCTGATCGTCTGATGGGGTAAGAATTCTTCTGTCCCTTGGATATTCGATACTGGGCCTACTCTTCATGCGACAAGTTCTCGTGACTGTTTAGTTGATTGCTTTGAGGGCCTTGTTTGTCCTGTGATTTTGCCTGATGGGAGCACTATTGAGGCTGTTCTGAGAGGCAAAGTATTTTTGACTGCTTCATTGGTGTTAACGAATGTTCTTTATATTCCGACATTGACTTACAATTTGATCTCTGTCTCACAATTGATTGGTGCCAGAAATTGTGATATGTTATTTACTCCTGATTTGTATTTTGTTCAGGACCGAAGTACAAGGATGGTGATTGGAGCAGGTGAACAAAGGGGTGGACTTTACTTCTTGGGGGAGGTTCCAGTTTCTTTGGCTTCGGTGATCCTGGCATGCAAAGAGAGTGATTCCGAGGTTTGGCATAGTAGACTGGGGCATCCTTCAGATAAAGTAATGCAGACTTTACCTTTTCTCTCTGGTAGTAGTGTGTTTTCTCATAAGGCTTGTGATATTTGTCATCAAGCTAAACAGACTCGTGATGCCTTTCCTGATAGTAGTAGTCGTGCTTTGAGATGCTTTAAACTTATACACTGTGATTTGTGGGGACCATATCGTGTTCCGTCATCTAATGGGGCACGATATTTTTTGATTTTGGTGGATAATTTTTCTGGAGCTGTTTGGGTTATTTTATTGAAGGATAAGTGTGATGTTTCTTCTATGTTTTTTAAATTCATTGCTATGGTGAAGCGTCAGTTTGGGGCTGATATCCGTCGTGTGCGGAGTGACAATGGCACTGAATTTAATTGTTTACGAGATTATTTTTCATCTCAAGGTATATTGTTCCAAACATCCTGTGTTGGAACACCTCAACAGAATGGAAGGGTGGAAAGAAAACATCGACATATTTTAAATGTAGCCAGGGCATTGATATTTCAGGGTTCTCTTTCCGTGGATTTTTGGAGGAAATGTGTTCTGGCTGCGTGTTATTTGATAAATAGAACACCTTCTAGTATCTTACATTTTAAGTCTCCTTATGAAGTTTTACATGGTTCGCTCCTTCGTATGATCATCTACGTATTTTTGGTTGTCTGTGCTATGCGTATGATTTGAAATTCCGACATGATAAATTTGCTAGCAGGAGCAGAAAATGTATCTTTGTTGGGTATCCACTTGATAAAAAGGGATGGAAACTGTATGATTTGGAGACTGGTGAATTTTTTGTGTCCCGTGATGTTACTTTTTATGAAAAAAATTTACTGGGTATGGCTCTGCTAGCGCGATGTCTTTTGCGACACGCCATACATCTGTTGAGGTGCCGGAAGACAATATAGAGGCTTTTGGGATGGTGCCGGCTACGGTTGCTGAGGCCGAAGTGGTTGCTGATGGCTCGGCACCGAGTGGCGAGGATGCACAGGTAGATGCATAAGTATTGACAGGAGAGTCCGCTGGGGGTGATGCGGATGTAGGAACCCTAGAGGGAGGATGAATAGGGTCAAGCTAACTAATCAAGCACTTAGCACAAGCTAATTGGTAATTTAAAAATATAAGTGCAAGAGAAGAAGCAAAAACAATACCGACACCCGATATATCCTGGTATCCTCCTAAGAGGCAGTCCAGTCCCGGAACTCTCTCCGGCTTTAATCCACTATTTGAGCAAATAGTTACACACGAGTTTGGATCCGAAGAACTCGCCAACTTCTTACACAAGAGCTTTAATCCGAAGGGCTCTCCGACTTCAACCGAGAGTTTGGATACGAAGACTCCCCAACTTCAACCGAGAGTTTGGATACGAAGACTCTCCAACTTCAACCTTTCACAATAGGTTTTGATCTCCTTATACAATAGGATGAAGATCTCACTTTTCAACTCAATAACTCTAACACAATTTGTGAATGGCAAATGAAAGCTTTGTAGAGTTGTTTGTGGATAGGCTTTGGTGGTTTAGAAATTTTTAGGCTCAAAGCATCAACCTTGAATGAAGGGGTTCAAGGCTATTTATAACCAAAGCTTGAAAAGAAGCCAAAGGCAACTTTTCAGTCACGAACCGGTATACCGCCGGTATGATCCGGCATACCGACGGTATACCGGTCTGGGATTACAACGGCTAGAAATATAGCCGTTGGGATCATTAATGGCTGAAAATTCGACCGTTGGAATTTTAACGTTTCGAAAGCGGTATACCGTCGGTATGGACCGGTATGCCGTCGGTATGTCGGTTTTATAAACAGAAATTTTCTGTGAACGAAAACCGGTATACCGTCGGTATACGTCGGTATACCGTCGGTATGCCGTTTTTTACCAAAAATGATCCTGGGCTTATTTCTGCCCTAGCTTTCAATTTTGCCATCCATTTCTTGTGTTTACAATAATTCCTAAGACTCATTACAGACTCCAGATAAACTTAGGCAGGTGCAGGCTTCTTCAGAGTCTTGAAATGATGATGGCATGGCTTGGCTTCTTCCTTTGATAGGTGCTGGCTTTTTTCCTTGGCGGCAGCTCTCCAAAGATATCCAGAGATGTCGTCGGGTGGTTCAGAAAAATCTTGTGGGATCCATCGTCTTTGGCCCACCATGATTTCTTCATTGTATATGTCCACATTGATCTTGCTTATTACTTTTCTGCATGTACATGTTAGACGAACAAAGCAATATACGTAGTAGCAACTATGATAGGTTAAATGCACATTAGGACAATGCTGAGTTTAAGTATAAGTGCTAAGGCGATAGCATAAACGTTAGTGATATCATAATGATTAAACTTAATTGAATGACCACAATCAAAAACATAGTTTTGATTTTGACAACTCGATTAAATTTAAGATAGATAAGCTCATATCACTAAAATGTAAACCAATAGGCATATATCACCAAAGGTATAAGAATAAGTAGAAATGGTATAGTGATAGTATAAAGATTAGTGATAATGAAATGCTAAACTTAACATATTAACCATATTCAAAAACATGATACAATCATTGGGCTAACAGCGGATACTACTGATGATACAGGAGATACAGTGTTGCCAGAGGTGCCCGATGAGGTAGTATTGGGAAGAGGAATGAGAAAGAAATCACAGCCAGTACGATTACAGGATTTTGTGACGAATGCTGTTCGAAGTAAACGTCCCCCCTTCACCACAATTGATCTGTTCCCGTCACTTTCTCAGGTACTTCGTATCCTCTAACACAATTTCTAAGTTATGACATATTTACTGCTGGATACATAGATTTTCTTGCAGCTATCACTGCAGGTGTTGAGCCTACTTCATATCGCCAGGCCTCGCGAGATTCAGGCTGGCGCACGGCTATGCAAACTGAAATACAGGCTCTGGAAGATAATGGGACATGGAGTCTTGTCGATTTGCCTTCTGGAAAGAAAGCATTGGGAAGTAGATGGGTGTACAAAATAAAGTACAAATCCGACGACAGTGTTGAGCGCTTAAAGGCACGACTGGTTGTGTTCGGTAATCATCAGGTTGAGGGGATCGACTATTCAGAGACATTTGCCCCGGTAGCTAAGATGCCTACAGTTCGGACGTTCTTGGCTGTTGTAGCTGTGAGAGGCTGGACTTTGCACCAGATGAATGTGCACAATACTTTTCTTCATGGAGATCTGACAGAAGAAGTGTATATGAAGTTGCCGTCAGATTTTTTGCATAGTGAACCCAACAAAGTGTGTCGCCTGCGTAAGTCTCTATATGGATTGAAACAGGCACCACGTTGTTGGTTTGCTAAGCTTGTTGCTTCTCTGATATCCTATGGATTTATTCAATCTCATTCCGATTATTCCTTTTTCTCTCTTTTTAAAGGGAAGGTAGAGTTGCACGTTTTGATCTATGTGGATGACATGATTGTGTCTGGTAATGACACAGGTGCTTTAGATGCTTTCAAAAAGTATCTTAGTTCTTGCTTTCACATGAAGGACCTTGGTGTGTTGAAGTACTTTCTTGGCATAGAGGTGGCTCGGAGTGCAGAAAGAATTTTCTTGTGTCAAAGGAAGTATGCTTTGGACATCATTTCAGAATGCGGCATGATGGGGTCTTGACCTGCTGGCTTTCCCATGGAGCCCAATCACAAGCTGGCAGAATCGACTAGTCCAAAGATAGCGGATGCAGAGACTTATCGGAGGTTGGTTGGGAGGTTGATTTATCTATCGTTTACTCGCCCTGACTTAGCCTATGCTGTGCATATCTTGTCTCAATTCTTACAGGAGCCTCGGCAAGATCATTGGCATGCTGCTTTGAGAGTTGTCAGATATCTCAAACATGCACCGGGACAGGGTATTCTTTTGAAAGTTGATTGTGATCTCCGTCTTTCTGGTTGGTGTGATTTCGACTGGGCCAGTTGTCCCTTGACTCGCCGCTCTGTTACAGGCTGGTTGGTGTTTTTGGGGGGTCTCCTATTTCTTGGAAGACCAAGAAGCAATCAACTATTTTTCGAACTTCCGCTGAAGCTGAATACCGATCTCTTGCTGCGCTTGTTTGTGAGTTAAAATGGTTGAAGGAGTTATTGGTGTGTTTGGTCGTTCGCCAGGAGTCTGCCATGTCGGTGTATTGTGACAGTCAGTCCGCCCTGCACCTGGCTCAGAACCCGACATTTCATGAGCGCAGTAAGCATATTGAGGTGGATTTGCATTTTGTTCGCGATGCTATTCGAGATGGCACCGTAATAGCCTCGTATGTTCCTACTTCTTCTCAACTGGCTGACATCTTCACCAAGCCCCTTGGAAAGCATGTGTTTGATTCTTTCCTTTCCAAGTTGGACATTTGTGACTTGCATGCTCCAACTTGAGGGGGGGGGGGGGGGGGTGTTAGATTATATTTGTAACTAATATAAATATGGCCCATATGACCCATAAGCCCAATCATGTAGACACTATATATATTGTAATCAGTCCCCATCAATAAGAACAATGCATTATTATTTCCTACAGATGTGCTACGTTGCCCGCGGGCTTGGACCGCAATCATAGCCCGCGGGCCACGTGTCGCCTTCCGATTGGCCAGAGAACGGGTGGGGCCAGAAGTTAGCAGGGGGACGATCGTTTGGCGACACGTGGCCCGCGGTCTAAGCTCGTGGGCAAAAAAGTATTTTTGTTTTTATATCATACTACTTAGATCATGTATACCCAACTCATATAGGAGTAATGCTATGACTACAATCAAATGGTTTCAATCATTTTACAACTTGCCACGTGGTCGGCCTCGATTGGAGGGGAGAGGTGAGGGCCAGGTGGGACTATGTTAGCAGGAGAGTAAAGTAGGTTGTAAAAATGTTGTAAATATTTGCTAGTAAACTTAACATTATTGTACTCCTCATATAAATACCTCCAGCAATAGTTACAAAATGATTAGATGATGTTGACCCAACTAACATAAAAGCCTTCATCAATGATTACAAATGGTTGTTGGGTGTTTATGATATTCATATCATACCTTCATAAATGGCTGTTAGTGAGAGGTGTCCGTGGAGTTTTTTTTTACTCCAACAATAGTGTAAATTATAAATACTTTGTTTAGTTGAAATTGAGAAAAAGAAATGGAAAATTGAATATGTTTCATAAACTCGCATACAAGAATTGATTACGAACATGCCAATGCATGTGAAATGTTGTGAGTGAATACATTAATTTATATATATATATATATATATATATATATATATATATATATATATATATATATATATATATATATATATATATATATAATTTGAATTACTTATAATTGTTCATAAATATTGCGATCTGTTCGTTAATGTTATCGACTAAGTTGAGTTTGCAAGTCATTCCTATTTCGTCCAATTGTCGTTCCTTAATTGATTGAAACGTGCAATGTTACAAACCTATTGTTAGTATTATATAGTCTTATATTTTCGTCTAGAATTTCCTGTTACAGAAGAATTTAACAAGTATATGGCCAAGAGTGTCTAACTAAGTTGGATTCTTATGTTTCTTTCCAACCAGAAAACTTCGGTGGTCGGCCTTAAGAAGTGTTTAGTGCCAATTGGCACTCCTAGCTTCAATTGCCTCACTTTCAGAAATTTTAACAACTTTTTTTTTCTTCTTTCTTATCTTTCTTAATTTCCAACATTGAAGAATTATAAGCTTCTATCCACATCACGATTTAAGAAAGAAAATACAAATAAAAAGCATGGCCCATCTTCTATTGGTTGTTATCAAATTAATCATTATCATGTCTTCCAGGTATATAGATGTAGTGTTTAAGAGGATTGGTTTTGCCATCCAAAAAGTACTGACGATGCAGTTTGTAGCCCGCTTGCCATCTATTTCGATGTAATCTTTCTCTCTTATAAAAATAACATATAGATACGGAAAATACAAAAAAAAAAAAAAACTATAATAATTCAATCGAATTGTGAGGATAGTAGACTTGTTTTTCGCACCCTAAGAAAAATATAGATTGTAATTACCAAAACCAACCTTTCCATATATTTAGAGCTTCTCCAAACATGATTATATTATATATAGCAGAAAAAGTTTTAGATTTCATCCTATAATTTTTTACTTCAAAATATTTATATTGACAACATAATTTTGTCATTTATCAAGTGACAATATTCGGCAATAATATATTGCCATATATTGTTCAAAATTTATGGCAACTAAATATTGCCATTAATAATAATCATTAGAGGCAACAAAAAGTTTCTTACAAGGCAACAATTAATTGCCGTAAATTAGTTCTCTTATACGGCATTAACTGAAAGGTCTCGTAAATGAGCAATTCTGACGCAACCTTTTATGGCACGCTATGGCAACATCGAATTATTGTCGTATTTGTGTTTCCGTGGCAACATTTCATTTATTAACGGCATTTTAAGGTTGCCGTATAATAGATTATTTCTAGTAGTTGTACTCGCCTCAATTTGGTTGGAGTCGACGTGCACGACACGAACGTATCGACACGGCTGTATTTGGATCGACATCGACATCTGAATCCCTATATTGCACCGACGTGAGAAAATGATGTCCCTATCTAGGTCTATCTAGGTCGTGTCCGTACCCACATTCATATTCGTATCCGAGTGTAACATAGGAGACTGTATATATAATTTTGAAAATGTAACATATATATACATCGTGTCTTTATATATATGTATCCATATTCGCGACGTGACAGCCAGCTACTGGCCCCCGCTAGGTTGGGTCCACCTCCAACAAAGGAGTCAATGACTGGCCGCCACATGGCTACAGGTCAGCACGGTCACGTCGACGGACAACATAGGGGACCGGGGAGAACCTGCATCGTCGTCGCGCACCGGCTAGGCACGGTCAGGGACTGCGACCTCATTGCTGTGATGGATGGAGGGACGGTGGTGGAGACCGGAACGCACACTTCCCTACTAGAGAAGGGACCTGGTGGATCATACCATGAATTGGTCAAGCTTCAGCAAGGCACCCATTAATTAAAGGATCACACTAACCTGTCCTATATTTTCGATTTATTTGACGGATATATGGCTCACTTTTACAAGACTAAAACTTCATAAATCTTATTTATACTTAAAATATTAATAAAATATGCATATTATAACGAAAAATAGTGATAAAATTATAAAAATATTCAAAATGTATCAAGTGTCTTGACGGTAGGTAGACCATCTCTGTCACGCATCCCTTTTATAGATACAGACATTAAGTTAGTACGTATAAAAGTTGAGAGTATCAAGTTGTAATATATATATATATATATATATATATATATATATATATATATATATATATTACAACTTGATACTCTCAATATAAAGAGGTTAAAACCCAAGCATCATTCTATGAGGTTGCGGGTTCGAGCAAGGAAACGTCATTTAAGGTCTCATTTGGTTAGCGTAATCATCGGGTTGGAAAAGGAAAGTAATTACTTTCCTATATTTGGGGGCCAAAGGAATTAAGGAGGAAAGGAAAGTGATTCCCAATGGAAAGAAAATTAGGAAGAAAAGTGATTTCATCCATCCAAACAAGAAATCACTTTTCCACATTGAAGTATTCACTTTCCTTTCCAAATTTCTTGGCTCATTTCCAAACATCGGAAAGAAAAATCAATAGAATTGTAATTTTCCGAAGAAAAAAAAGCCAAAAAATTGATTTCCTTTCCCTTCCATTCCGTGAACCAAACTAGGCATATACATAGGATGACTTGGCGTGTTCTTCCCCCATCCGCAATTATTAATGCAAACTTCTTCCTTTTCTATGAATTTTGATGTAGGAAATTTACTTTCCGAGAGTATGGAATTTGGATAATATTGGAAGGGGCTTGTACAAGACCCGACCAAAGTTCTCAAATCTCGTCTTTTGCTTACAAGTTTACTTTGGCTTAGAAGACTCCTTTGCGACATCTAAATTTCCTTTCTCTTTGATTATATAATAAGCAAACTGTGACACAATTCATGTCAGAACATAAATGAATTGAAGTTAAGGAAGACCTCAAATTAAAACATCGTGGCAATATAATAAAGAAAAGATTTTATTAACATGTGTTCTAAGAATAATATTTTACTTTAAAAATTATAATCAATATCCAATAAATATTAAAAAAAAATTTTGTATTGGAAAATATTATCAAGATTTGACGTAAAAAAAAATCGTATCGAAAAATTATTCTATTGGATCTTCGTAACATTTTCCAATACAATTATACAAAAGATTACCTTTTTTTTATGTTTAGTGGATGTTAGTTATAATTTTAAAATAATAAAATATGTATTAATTATTCAGAAAATTTACTGTAGGATAAAGAATTCGTTAAAAATTAGTAAAAATGATATACGTTTGAGAAATTAGTAAAAACGAATGAGTACGACAGACCGTCTATCGGAAATTGGACTATGTTGGAAATTGGACAAGCCATGTCTAAATTCCAACACATGGTATGTTGGAAATTGGACAAGTCCAATTTCTGACAGACCATCTGTCGGAATTTGGACATGACTCCAATTCCGACAGACTGTCTGTCGTACTCTATCGTTTTTTCTAATTTTTCAAACTTATATCGTTTTTACTAATTTTTAACGAATTCTTTATCCTACAGTAAATTTTCTGTTAATTATTCGTAATATGTGCCTTTGTCATACATGTTAACAAAATTTATAAAGAATACATCTCGGATTGCATTTGTTCATTTATGACCATCTTTGACTCTACATAATCATAATGATTTTAGATTCTTAGAATCCATGGCCAATGTAAGACCATCTCCTATGGTGATTTATAAAATTAAGTTTTTATCCTACTTGGCCTAGGCATTGTACTTTAAGAAGATTTTTATCCTAGTTGGAAGAGTTTCTACAAAGAAATTGTAGACATACAAAAATGCTTTCCAATGATTCTCCATTTCTATCATGTGTCACATAGTAAAAGGACCAATTTAATGGTATAGGGTCCAATAATAATTGTCATGAGAGATAGGAGAATTTCTATGAGAGTTTCTACATGTAGAAACCCTCCTAAAAAGTTTCTATCCTACATCATTGTCACCTAGGATAGAAATGGTGATAGAAATTACCATTGGGAGAAGTTTTTTCTAAAATGGATTTCTTCTCAAGAAATAGAAAAGATAGGAACCCCCATCGGAGATGGTCTAAAGATGCATGGAAAGTTGGAATCACCCACACTACCTTTGTATCCAGCCCCTTTGACTGCACATCAGTAGAGGATTAGAAAAAAAAAAAACAATACAGATTAGGCAGTAGCAGAGGAAAGTGTCGAGAGTGCTCACGTCTCAAAACTAATTACACAAACTAAAAAAAAGGCAAATTATATGGACACAGCCAAACATAATCGGGGCTATCCCATTGTGGCAGTCCTTGTTAGATCTTGGCAGTCCTTGTTAAAAATTGGACAGTCCAGTCTACAGACTGGACTGCCAGAAAAATTGAAAAAATGGGCTAGCCCCGATCACTTTTGGCTGTGCCCATATAATTAGCCTAAAAAAGATTATTTGGTAACAGGATCTCGTAGATTAGTATATATTAAATTTTAGATTTCGAAAATGATCTGTATTAGAATTTAGATTTTTAAATCATTGTTCACTTGTGTATATTAAAGTTTGGGTCTTGAAAATGATCGGTATTAAGGTTTGTGTTTTTAAAATACTGTTCAAACTCTAACGCCGATCATTTTCGAGACCTAAATTTTAATTTAATTATTTTATAAAATTTTATTACTAAATGACCCAAAAAAATTATTTGGCACCTGCAAAAAATGTCACACGTGTTAGATTATATTTGTAATGTAAATATGGCCCATAAGCCCAAACGTGTAGACACTATATATTGTAAACAACCTCTATCAACAAACACAATACATTATTATTTCCTACATGGTATCAGAGCCTCCAGAAAAATTCTAGCCGTCATATTCCCCGAAACCTATACACCTCCACCGGATTCCGGCGTCCGATCGGCGCCCCTCCTCTAGGCTCGACCCGCGGTTCCCCGGCGCCCGACTGCACCGGCCCATCTCTTACCCGCGGATCCCGACCACCAGATCCGGCGCCCGATCGGCGCCCCTCCTCTCGGCTCGACCCGCGGATCCCCGGCGCCCGACTGCACCGGCCCATCTCTTACCCGCAGATAACGACCACCAGATCCGGCGCACTGATCGGCGCCCCTCCTTCCGGCTCGACCCGCGGATCCCGGCGCCCGACTGCACCAGATCTGGCGCACCGATCGGCGCCCCTCCTCCCGGCTCGACCGCGGATCCCAGCGCCCGACTGCACCGGCCCAGCCCTACCCGCAGATTCGCCGTGAACCCCGTCATCCGTCGTCCATCATCGGCTGATTCGTCGGAGTTGTACTTTATTTTGTACACCCGACATCCGCGCTGATCATCCGTCGTCCATCAGCGGCTGATTCGTCGGAGTTGTACTTTATTTTGTACACCCGACATCCGCGCCGCTCATCCGTCGTCCATCAACGTCTGATTCGTCGGAGTTGTACTTTATTTTGTACACCTGACATCCGCGATGGCTGATGATGCTGCGTCCAGCTACTCCATCGCGACTGGCAGTGGCGGTGCACACAACCCAAATTATCTTAATCCAAAGGATCCATATTTTCTGAATTCTGCTGATCAACCAGGAAATATCATTACTCCTATTGTTTTCCGTGGACCGAACTATGCTGAGTGGTCTCGGTCGATACGTCTCTCCCTGATCTCTAGGCGAAAGATCACTTTTCTGGAAGGTACTGAAATCAAACCTGTTAATGATGCTAGTTAATTGCTTGATTGGAGATGTGTGCAAGCGCTATTGGTTCAATGGGTTCTTAATACCATTGATCCGTCTCTGAAGAAATCTTTGCCGTACTTTGAGGAGGTTTATCCATTGTGGAACTTGTTGGAGAAAAGATTTGTTGTTAGCAATGGCACTCGGAAGCAACAAATTAAGGTGGCTTTGGCTGAGAGCAAACAAACGGCTTTGATGTCTGTGGAAACCTACTTTGGAAATTTACAGTCTTTGTGGGATGAACAAGCTGCTTATTTCCTATTGCCTACTTGTACCTGTGGTAAACTTGCTGCAAAGCTACAGGCTATGAGGGATGAAGACCACTTTCAGGACTTTATATATGGGTTGAATGCTGAGTTGTATGGTCATACCCGATCCAATTTTCTGGCTCAGGATCCTCAGCCAAGTTTAGATCGGGCATACCAGGCAGTCCGTGAGGAGGAGGATATGCGAAAATCTCAGATCCAATCCGCTACTGAGGAGGTGTTGGCGCTGGCTATCAAGACTTCACCTCGTCTTTCTACTACTTCTAATAGTAGAACCTCCGATTCCAGGGACAAATCAGGTATGATCTGTACTCGTTGCAAGAAAACAGGTCATGATGTTGCAACTTGCTTTGCCAAGATTGACTATCCAGAGTGGTGGAAGACTGGTCCTCGGCGTGAGGGCGGACGTGGTGCTGGTGGTGGAAGAGGCCCGGCACCACAGCAGAGACGTGATGGGGGACGTGGTGCTGGTGGCGCAGGGGTTGTTCATCATGTTGTCGCTGCTGGGCATGGTGTCCCTGCTGGTCTTGCTGGAAGTTTGGCGGATATGATGCATGGAGGGTATCCTTCACCACTCTCAGGTGAACAATGGCAGAAACTGATGAGCTTGCTGGGTAACGACAATCCTTCCAACCCTGGTTCTTCAAACTCTGATCGTCTGATGGGTAAGATTTCTTCTGTCACTTGGATATTCGATACTGGGGCTACTCTTCATGCGACAGGTTCTCGTGACTGTTTAGTTGATTGCTTTGAGGTCCCTGTCTGTCCTGTGATTTTGCCTGATGGGAGCACTATTGCGGCTGTTCTGAGAGGCAAAATATTTTTGACTGCTTTATTGGTGTTAACGGATGTTCTTTATGTTTCGACATTGACTTACAACTTGATCTCTATCTCATAATTGATTGGTACCAGAAATTGTGATATGTTATTTACTCCTGATTTGTGTTTTGTTCAGGACCGAAGTACGGGGATGGTGATTGGAGCAGGTGAACAAAGGGGTGGACTTTACTTCTTGGGGGGGGGGGTTTCCAACTTCTTTGGCTTCGGTGATCCTGGCATGCAGAGAGAGTGATTCCGAGGTTTGGCATAGTAGACTGGGACATCCTTCAGATAAAGTAATGCAGACTTTACCTTTTCTTTCTGGTAGTAGTGTATTTTCTCATAAGGCTTGTGATATTTGTCATCAAGCTAAACAGACTCGTGATGCTTTTCCTGATAGTAGTAGTCGTGCTTTGAGATGCTTTGAACTTATACACTGTGATCTGTGGGGACCATATCGTGTTCCGTCATCTAATGGGACACGATATTTTTTGACTTTGGTGGATGATTTTTCTAGAGCTGTTTGGGTTATTTTATTGACGGATAAGTGTGCTGTTTATTCTATGTTTCTTAAATTCTTAAATTCATTTCTATGGTGAAGCGTCATTTTGGGGCCGATATACGTCGTGTGCAGAGTGACAATGGCACTGAATTTAATTGTTTACGAGATTATTTTTCTTCTCAAGGTATATTGTTCCAAACATCCTGTGTTGGGACACCTCAACAGAATGGACGGGTGGAAAGAAAACATCGACATATTTTAAATGTAGCCAGGGCATTGAGATTTTAGGGTTCTCTTTCTGTGGATTTTTGGGAGGAATGTGTTCTGGGTGCATATTATTTGATAAATAGAACACCTTCTAGTATCTTGTATTTTAAGTCTCTTTATGAAGTTTTATATGGTTCGGCTCCTTCGTATGATCATCTACGTATTTTTGGTTGTCTGTGCTATGCGTATGATTTGAAATCCCGACATGATAAATTTGCTAGTAGGAGTAGAAAATGTATCTTTGTTGGGTATCCACTTGATAAAAAGGGATGAAAACTTTATGATTTGGAGACTGGTGAATTTTTTGTGTCCCGTGATGTTATAAAAAAGAATTTTCTGGGTGTGGCTCTGCTAGCGAGATGTCTTCTGCGACACGCCATATATCTGTTGAGGTGCCGGGAGATGATATAGATGTTTTTGGGATGGTGCCGGCTACGGTTGCTGAGGCCGGAGTGGTTGCTGGCGGCTCGGCACCGAGTGGCGAGGATGCACCGGAAGCTGCAGAAGTATTGACAGGAGAGTCCGCTGGGGGTGATGCGGATATTACAGATGATACAGGGGATACAATGTTGCCAGAGGTGCCCGACGAGGTAGTATTGGGAAGATGAATGAGAAAGAAATCACAGCCAGTGCGATTACAGGATTTTGTGACGAATGCTGTTAGAAGTAAAAGTCTCCCCTTCACCACAGTTCATCTGTTTCCGTCACTTCCTCAGGTACTTCGTATCCTCTAACACAATTTTTACGTTATGACATATTTACTGCTGGACACAAAGATTTTCTTGCAGCTATCACTGCAGGTGTTGAGCCTACTTCATATCGCCAGGTCACGCAAGATTTAGGCTGGCGTGCGGCTATGCAAACTAAAATACAGGCTCTGGAAGATAATGGGACATGGAGTCTTGTCGATTTGCCTCCTGGGAAGAAAGCATTGGGAAGTCGATGGGTGTACAAAATTAAGTACAACTCCGACGGAAGTGTTGAGCGCTTAAAGGCACGACTGGTTGTGTTCGGTAATCATCGGGTTGAGGTGATCGACTATTCAAAGACTTTTACCCCGGTCGCTAAGATGCCTCAAGTTCGGACGTTCTTGGTTGTTGCAGCTGTGAGAGGCTGGACTTTGCACCAGATGGATGTGCACAATACTTTTCTTCATGGAGACACTACCAAAATTAGTCATATCAGCGACGAGTTTAGCGACGCTTAATGAAAACGTCGCTATTATTTGGCAATTTAGCGACGTATAATTTTTACGTCGCTGGACGTCACTACTACCGACGTTCAGCGACGTATTACGACTAATTTTTTTATAACAAAATATTACATCGCCCAAAAGTCGATAAACGTCGCTATTGTTTTACTATTAGCGACGTTTTTGCGACACTAGAATACGACGTCGCTATATTTTTAGAATATAGCGACGTTCAGCGACGTCTTTCACTGACGTCGGTAAATCTTTTCCATTAACCCGATCGGGTTTTCCTTTCCCCCCATTCTCACACGAAAATTTTCCAAAAAATTTGTTTTTCCCCCATTCTCCGCCGTCGCCCAGCCTCCTCCTCCACCGCCTCTTCGAGCTCCTCCTCCTCCTCCACCGCTCCTTCTCCTCCATCGACCTCCTCCTCCTACTCCTCCTCTGCCGACCGGCCTCCTCCTCCTTCTCCTCGTTGTTGCGTGCTCCTCCTCCTCTCCGAGCTCCTCCACCGACCCCTCCTCCTCCTCCTCCTACTCGGCCATCCCAAGATCCCCTCCTCCTCCAACCGAGCTCCTCCACCGAGTTCCTCCTCCTCCAACCGCCTACACGTGCCGCGGAGCTCCTCCACCGCGAGCTCCTTCTCCTCCTCCTCTCGGCCACCCCCTTCCTCTATCAGCCCCAAAGCTCCGGTAAACCCTAACCCGATATCTCTAGTAGCCATTTGACATGGACACGACACAGACACGAATACGACACGAACATATATAATATACGTGCTAATTCTCTTTGAGCAGTTATGTCATTTTATAACTTTACTAAGGCAAAGTTATCTGTAGTTGAGGGTAGACCTCTGTCAACTTTGCTTCTGGCAAAGTTTATCATTGTGGCGATGCTAGCGATGTGACAAGACTAATACCTATGCCATTTTATTAACTTTGTTTCTGGCAAAGTATATTGTCGCGATGATGCTAGCTATACGGCAAAGTTAATGTCCTAGCCATTTTTATTAGTGTATTACGAACTTCAGATTCTTATGAATTGGTAAACTGCATGTTCAAGAATCAATTTACAAACCAAAGGTTTCCGATGGTATGTCGAGGCTAAGTCCCTAGTTATATTTTTGTTTCTGTCAAATGCTAAGCCTTTGCGGGGTTGTCGAGCCGAGCCAATATAATAGGTTCCGTTTGTTCGGTTGAATATTTTCAATGTTTAATAGACTGGACCTAATATTGAACTTTTGTCAAAAATATAAATTTGATAAACATACACTGAATTTTTATATTTCAATCATTTACAACAAAATACATCACTAAATTGTTACATTTCAATCATTGGGTGTGTAATATCACAGAATTGTGAAAGCGTTGGAACAAAGGCCTCGTTTGGTTAACGAAATGGAAGGAAAAGGAAATCAATTCCTTGGCATTTCCTTTCCTTTGAAAAATTGCAATTCCTACTGATTTTCTTTTCCATTGTTTGGAAATGGCAAGGAATTTGGAAAGGAAAGTGAATACTTTAATGTGGAAAAGTGTTTCCTTGCTTGGATGGATGTAATCACTTTCCCCCCTAATTTTCCTTCTATTGGGAATCATTTCCTTTCCTCCTCAATTTCTTTGGCATCCAAACATTGGAAAGTAATCACTTTCCTTTCCCAATATACATGATTAGAAATGATATCCCAAATTGAGGATACCTGAATATTTTAGTTAACCATAGTGAATATATATCTAAAATTCTTAAGAAAGAACATACATACTAAGACTGAGATGAATTGAACTAGAAAGAAAACAAATTGTTTTTTTAGAAAAAACTAAACTGAGAGAAACAATATGTATTTAAGTACTGTTCCCAACTTGAGATTTTGGAAACACTTGAAAAGGATTTCCCTTTTTAAAGTCTCATATGTAGTTATGTTTCTCTAAGAGAAGAGCCTTGTCCAACTTTGTACTAATTCTTTCTAAATCGAGTTAATTATCCTTCTTCCTTCATGATTAAAGTTCGGTCATCTTAGTCATGATTATGGATATCCGATATCTTAACCAAAGTGAAATATATCTGAAATGTTAATAACATACATCTTATGAATTAAGCAAGGAAGTAAACAAACACAAATGATCCGAGAAATTGTATATGAGCACATTGGACTTGGACACGAGCACATTGGACTTGGACACGATACATTAGACTTGGACTATTAATCTAACATATACTTCATAGGAATGGTCGATATTACCGATTTCGATATCGATACTCATAGGAATGGTATGTTACCGATTTCGATATCGATGCTCATAGGAATGGTCTGATACCGATTTCGATATCGATACTCATAGGAATGGTCGATATGACCGATTTCAACATCGATACTCATAGGAATGGTGTGATGCTGATTTCGATATCGATACTCATAGGAATGGTCTGATACCGATTTCAATATCGATACTCATAGGAATGGTGTGATACCGATTTCGATATCGATACTAATAGGAATATCCTCAAATGGTCCCCTGCAGTAGGCAGTAAGGGCATTTCAAGTATATATTTCCTTATCTTATTGGTGTGATACCGATTTCGATATCGATACTAATAGGAATATCTTCAAATGCTATTACTTTTACAAGTGTTTCAACGATGTGCTTGTATCTATCTTACAAAATTATCCTTAAATGGATATGGAGCTGAATTACTATCTGCAGAATCGTTCGTGGATGTACAACCGTCATCCTGATGACATATGCGGTGTGCAGGATGAATTCATAGAGGGTGTACACCAGTTCCTGCAGTTTGCCAAGGCGTTCCCTCAGTACATGGACGGTACCAAAATTAAGTGTCTGTGTGAGATTTCGCAACTTGAAATATCATCCAGAAGTGGATGTCACGTATCATTTATACTCGAAGGGTTTTACGCCGAATTACTGTCAGTAGAGCGAGCACGGAGAACTTATGTCTTTAGCATCGGAGTACGAGCCTTATGTGGATGTCCACAACAACGCTCCTTATCGATGGATGTACTCGTTCGAGCGAAATTTGAATCACCTAAAAAGAAAGGTGAAAAATAAGGCTCGGGTCGAGGGTTCTATTTGTGAAGCCTATATTCTCGAGGAGATTATAAATTTTTGCTCCTCCTATTTCAAACCTCATGTTGCTACGAATAGAACGAGGGCTCCGAGAAACGACGACGGATATCAAGAATTTAATGATGGAATACTGAAAGTATTCAATGCGTCCGAAAAGCCTTGGGAGAAAATGAAGAAGAGATATTTGAATGACGAAGAGCTAAGGGCTGCTCAGTTGTATGTATTACTCAATTGCGACGAGGATGAAGTGGAGAAGCTAGAGGGGTAAGTAAGGAATGATGAGTTTACGTCATCTCAATATAATAGTATAAGCTAATATTATTGTACTAATCGACGGTTGCTTCGTTGTTTTCCAGCACATATAATGATGAGTTGAGGCTGGTTAGACCCTACCTAACAAACGAAGCATTAGAACAAGAAATGAGACGTCATTTTTCTTCTTGGTTGAGCGAATATGTAAGTAGCTCGGTAATTACTGGCCTCTTCTAATGCAACTGCGCAATAAATAACTTATTATCTCTTCTTTGATATTCAGGTCGATCGTCTAATTTCACCCGAGATTGAATTAATTAGAACTCTTGCCAAGGGACCAATTACTTTTGTTAAAATATGACCAAGTTACTGTGTCAATGGCTTTCGGTTCAAGTCGACAAATGCTCCGATCAGAGACAACTTCCTGGATCTTGATTCCACGAAAAATAGTTGTTTGTGTATCAAGTCTTTGAACTACAAAGACGTCGATCCAGGAAATAATTTCTTTAGCATCTTGCGAGAGATTATGGAGTTGTCATATAATAATGGCAGAGAACCTGCAAAGATCGTGTTGTTCAAGTGTGAATGGTTCGATCCGATTGAAAATCAAGGTTGGAAAATTGACAAGCATGGTCTTGTGGATATAAACTACAAGCGTAGATATCAAGGCTACGAACCGTTTGTCCTAGCAACTCAGGCTCAGCTCATGTACTTCACAGCTTATCCGAGACGGGGAGCAACAAAGTCTGACTGGTGGGCAGTATACAAGACTAAAGCTAGGGATACTTTTGATGTTGACAAAAAAGCTTACCAGGAGGACGAGCTACCTCTTGTAACCAATATTGTCGATGTGGACTCCACGGAAGTTACGCATTACACGACACATAATATAGAAGATGTAGAATTATCCGAAGAGGAAGACGAAGCCGACGAAGGCGAAGATGAAAGTAAAGATGAGGAGGAAGAGGAAGATGAGGTCGAGGAAGACGAACAAGATGATTATTCTGAAGATGATTGAGAGAGATATACTTATCTGAACTTAGATGTTTCTTCTAGAATATATTATCTGGACTTAGATGTTTATTGTAGAATGTATCATCATATGTTGTACTTTCATATTATCTGGACTTAGATGTTTATTGTAGAATGTATCATCATATGTTGTACTTTCATATGTTGTACTTTCATATTTCTTGTCTTTGTTGTACTTTCATATTTCTAGTCTCTATTATTTGTTGTATTATCATATGCTGTTATCAGGTATGGTAGGTCGTCGCGGATCTTTCCAAAAAGGGGGACGACGAGGTCATGATCCTCCGGTACTTCCTACAGGTACTCCTAGAGGACGAGGTTTTCCTTAGGTACCTCATACTGGTATCGGCTCTGGATCCTCGTCGCTGGTTACTCTGCCATATCGGACAGTAGCTGGGCCTGCTGGGACGACGTCACGTGGCATATCTCCTGGGACGAGTAGTTCCAGGCCTAATGAGAGTGCTCGTCCGTATAGCGTTCCTGCTACTGATACGACGATAGAGACGGATGAACAGATGGCGGAGGCTGCGTCGACGGCCGAGGCGGCTGCGCCGACGGCCGACCAGCATCATGCAGATGATGCGTGCGCACCTCCGGAGGAGAGGAGGACGGAGATCTGGGCCGACGGTACAAAGCAGGTGTTTTGGTTTATAATTTTTTTCTTTTGTTTTTATCATAAATTAACTTTTTTCATGAATATAATATGTCTGTATAGATATCGTCTCCCAGAGGTACAAAGACGCCTAGGCCACATGCTGAGGCATAATTATGGTGGTCCTTGGATTAACTACTCTGATGCTCCAGACGAAAGGAAGAACTACTGGTTTACGCGCTTCGAGGTTAAAATAGATTTGCTTTTAATATGAATCATATAATTAATTCATATTATATATAACTGATAAATATTTGGTTTGCGCTCTTCTAGGATATGTTTTTCTATCCACCACACCGGGCCGAGCTTATCGAGGGAATGTTTCCTGCCGTCGCTGCCAAGCTGATCCGCGACGCTATTAATGATCAGAAGGATCGTGATCGTGCCGGAAAGCCGATCCAAGGTTGGATCACCCCTGATCAGTGGAATGCGATGAAGGCTCGATTTAACGAGCCAAGGTACAAGGAGAAGTCGGAGAAGGCCAAGGCGGCTAGGCAACATGCCTCGAAGTGGTGCGGTGGATCGATTCCGATGACGGAATATTTCCGTCGTCTGGTATGTCTTTCTCTTTTAGAAATATTATTTTAATGCAAATCCGATAAATTATTACTAAGATAATATATTTAATTACAGGTAAGGAAGGTCGATAACGCCGACATGGTGACCGTCTTCCTGGCCACCCATCGGAAGGGCGAAGGCCTTATTGACGAGAGGGCCGAGCAGACCTATGTAAGTATTACAATACGTTATCTTAATTTAATACTTCATGTCAATTTTAATATAACTTAGTAAATATGATACAAATAAATATTCATGTAGTTAGTAATAATAAGTACATTAATTAGAAATTAGAAATTAGAAATTATAGAGTACAATCCATACTTTCTAGGCCGAGTATCAGAGGCTGCGGGAACGGGCGGCTGCTAGTGCACCTAATGCAGGAGAGGCCGGTACTTCCTCGCAGCCCACTCAAGCTCCGTTGGCGAACGAGCTGTGGATGACCGCCGCTGGTGGACTCCATAGGGGTACGTACTACGGAACGGGATCCTACGGCGCCCTAGTTGCGACCCAGTCCTCTAGGACATCTCCTGCTAGTGTGCATGGTCCACAGCCGTCCCAAGAGTCTGTCCGAGTCCACCAGATGATAGAGTCTCTCCGTGACGACCTGCTACGATGGATCGAGGAGCAGTCTCAGCACCCTACGGACGATCCTGTGCTGCTAGCACAATTGGATGCGCTCGACCGCGACATTATGGAGCTCATGGAGACGACTGAGAGGACAAAGCACAGCGTTGGAGGGTTAGAGCGCTCGGTGACGGAGCTACAGACAGCACAGGTGACCATGACCGATAGGCTGAGATTGGTGACGGATTTGATGGTCCAGAGCAGTGATAAACTATTATCTACCATGGATTCATACAACCAGCGACTTACAGCGTTGGAGCGTGCTGGTCCTCCGGGTGCGCCTTCATCGTCGTCGACTCCGCCGCCTCCACCGCCTTCTTCATCGACACCGACTCCACCGACGTCACTGCCTGCTCCATCGGTATCGATTTCACTTAAGGAGTATGAGTTGTTCTTATCCCTTCGTCGCGACGGTGCCCCTCCTGCACCAGATCCCTAGTAGTCCTAGTTAGGACTGTTTGTTTATGTTTGTTTGATCCTTTGTTTGTGACTTGGATATTTGTTGGTTGTGTAGACTTGGATGTTTGGATCCTATTTGTTGGATCATATTCTATTTGTTGGTTGTGTGTAGACTTTGGTTATTTGGTTGTAGACTTTGTTATTTGGGATAGATTTGGTTATTTGGATACTTGTTGGTTGTGCCTATTCTATTTGTTGGATCCTATTCTATTTGTTGGATCCTATTCTATTTGTTGCCTGCTACATTGTGTTATACTGTTGTTTATGTTATTATTCGTTTCAATTGGATGTTAATGTGCTTCTGTGGTTTACGTTTACCGGTGTTGAGTGTTCCACCAAAGGGGTCGGCGAACCCAGGGAGAAAAGGATATCTGTTATACTGTGTCTTTATGGTTATCTTTTTAAACTGCAGGGAGAAAAGGACATTCTGTATTTTATTTTTTTTATTTTTTTTGCAGATTTACCGACGTTTACCGACATTTATCGACATCCACCGACGTACGTTTGCGTCGGTAAACGTCGGTAAATCTGCAAAATTTTCCAGGGTACCGACGTTTACCGACGTCCTTATACGTCGGAGACCGTCGGTAAAAGTTGGTGAACGTCGGTAATAATCCCTGGAATTACCGACATTTAGTGACATAATAGTCGTCGCCAATCCACCGACGTAAAAGTCGGTGAACGTCGGTAATAATCCCAGGATTTTACCGACATGTAGCGACTTTCAACACGTCGCTAATCCACCGACGAAACGACGGTAGACGTCGGTAATATCCCAGGATATACCGACGTAATCATACGTTGGTGAACGTCGGTATTTGCGACGTTCGACGACGTTTTAAAGATCAGCGACTTACGTTTCCACGACAAGTCCAAAATGTCGGTAATTGCGTCGGTAAATATTTTTAGCGACACAATTTGTCATTTTAGCGACGTCTTTAGGCGTCGCTAAAACGACTTATTCTGGTAGTGAGAACTGACAGAAGAAGTATATATGAAGTTGCCGCCAGATTTTTTGTATAGTGAACCCAACAAAGTGTGTCGCCTGCGCAAGTCTCTATATAGATTGAAGCAGGCACCACGTTGTTGGTTTGCTAAGCTTGCTGCTTCTGTGATATCCTATGGATTTATTCAATCTCATTCCGATTATTCCCTTTTCTCTCTTTTTAAAGGAAAGGTAGAGTTGCATGTTTTGATCTATGTGGATGATATGATTGTGTCTGGTAATGACTCAGGTGCTTTAGATGCTTTCAAAAAGTACCTTAGTTCTTGCTTTCACATGAAAGACCTTGGTGTGTTGAAGTACTTTCTTGGCATAGAGGTGGCTCGGAGTGCAGAAGGAATTTCCTTGGGTCAAAAGAAGTATGCTTTGGACATGATTTCAGAATGCGGCTTGACGGGATCTCGACCTGCTGGTTTTTCCATGGAGCCCATTCACAAGCTGGCCGAATCGACTAGTCCAAAGATGGCGGATGCAGAGACTTATCGGAGGCTGGTTGGGAGGTTGATTTATCTATCATTTACTCGTCCTGACTTAGCTTATGCTGTGCATATCTTGTCTCAATTCTTACAGGAGCTTCGACAAGATCATTGGCATGCTGCTTTGAGAGTTGTCAGATATCTCAAACATGTACCGGGAAAGGGTATTCTTTTGAAAGCTGATTGTGATCTCCGTCTTTCTGGTTTGTGTGATTCCGACTGGGCAAGTTGTCCCTTGACTCGCCGCTCTGTTACAGGCTGGTTGATGTGTCACGACCCGCACCCGGATATACGGGTACGAATACGTGGGCCACGCCCAGCCTACGCCGCAGTATCGACGGTAGAGCGCTGTCAAGTATCCTATACTAACTACAACATCTAAGATCCATAACTAGAAATGTACTCATGTCACATCACTAAAACTAAGGAAGATAAGACAAGAAATAAGAACAATATCACTAGGACAACTAGAATCTACAATGATCATAAGACAGAAAAATAAAGAAGGAACAACAAGACTAACTAAGGATAACTACCAGGCAACTCACATAGAAGAATAGTGAGATCCACCTCAGCTAGCAACATCATGAATTCTAATACTGAGGGCACAACTACTCCTAAAATTTTGTCAACATATCCAGTCAGGATGGAACGAGCACAAATCTCAAATAACAGTTCTAATTAGACGATATTGAAAATGTAGCAGTAAATAGAGAGAATATACTAGATAAAGTAGAGCGTACATGCATCCTGACAGGGTATATCCAAAACTGTAATAAGATAAGACAAGATATCAATGTATAACATGTACGAAAATCTGGAACTGCTATCTATGTGAGTTTAGCACTAGTTTCAACATGTGATCGGCTTAGAACTTAATACAATATTTGGCCTGGCTAATCATACGTGAGTGTATGATTAACACTATACAATGATGATACAATATAATACTGTGGGGGTATTGATCACATATCTACGCTAACACTCCCATCCCTGACTAATATAGTGGATCCAGTCATGACACGTCATGACACGCATTTTCTGTGAAGTAGCCCTCCTTCACAGGAATCGTGTATATACAATGAAAAATAAAACAAGGAAGACTTACACAAGGCATACAATATATAAGAGGAATAACATCTTATGACGGGATCCAAACAAATACCAATCCGTGTGAACGATGTGTCAAGAGAACAAGGATATCTACACTAAATACTAGAAACAAAGACGATATCATAAAACAGAATTATTATCAGAGAATGTAGTCACTGAGATCTGGTAGAATATGTCAACTGTGTAATCTGGCTCAGAGTGAAATCACAAACCTAAAGATGAGATATATAAGCTAATTAGGGTTCAACAGTGTTAGGCATGATTATATAGGTCAACCTCAGTCCACTAAGTCCAACTAGGTCACAAGAATTTAAACCAAGTCAAACTAGGTCAAACTGGGTCAATGGTTGACTTACAGTTGACTTCTGGTCAACTGGTCAATTCTGGTCAACCCTAGGTTAACTCTAGGTCAAACTTGACTAACGTTGACTAACAGTTGACTTTGGGTCAACTGGTCAACTATGGTCCAGTTTTAGTCAATTTTAGGCTACGGTTGACTTCCGGTTGACTTTTGGTCAAAATAGTCAACTGTGGTCAACCAAGGTCAAAACTAGTCTAACCTAGGTCAAATATTGACTCTACTTCGACATTTAGTCAAGTAGTCAACCATGGTCAAACTGGGTCAAAGCTAGTCTCTACAAACATCTACAGGGTCAATACATTTAATTTCAGTGGTTGTGAAATCACTGGAATCGATGGATCTCAAAATACCACAAAAGGAGAAAGATTATAATAATAGGGTAAAAACCTACAGATATTGTTGAATGGTGAAACAAACATCACCAACGTGTCCAGAATGGTCAAATCAGCTAGGATAGCCTATCCATAAGTCCAATTTTGATATAGGGGCAAAAAGGTAATTTCGAGTCAAAACGGTATCCGTGTCGGATTCGCTTTGCACCGAAAAATGTGCCAAAATGAAAGTGCACTAAACCTAACAAATTATATGTCCACGAATCCAGAATGACGATACGAACCCAACGGTATATTCAGAATTGGATTCCGTTGACCCGATCTCAAATTGGTTCGTTGACCAGGACATTAGAATTTCGATTTGTACGGAAAAGCGTGTCGGAGCCAATGTCCCCGAAATTTAGTAAATTATATGTCAGTGAGTCCAGAATGACGATACAAACTCAACGGTATATCCAGAATTGGATTCCGATGAGCCGATCTCAAAATGATTCGTTGATCCGGATATTTGTATCTGACTTGCACCGAAATGCGTGTCAGAACCAATGTCCACTAAAATCTAGCAAATTATATGTCAATGAGTCCAGAATAACGATACGAACTCAATGGTATGTCCAGAATTGGATTTTGATGAGCCAACGTCAAAAAGTCCCGTTAATCCGGACTGTGGGGCCCACTTTACAGCAAAATATGTGCCGGGACCTACGTCCTCCAAATCTAGTAAACTTATATGAAAATATGCCAGAACGATGCCACGAGTCTACCGGTGGTGTCAGAAATTGAATCCGGAGTCCCGGGTTCAAAAATAGAATTTTACAAGTTGGAAATTACGAATTCGGACGACCAACTTTGGCGTCGAATTCAACCAATCAAACATGCTCACAAAGAAACGAAACTTAAGTGGTAGGAAGAGGTTTATACCAGCTTCGCATAGGAACCAGTAGCACGCCAGACGGAGCTGCGATGGAGGAGATACGAACCGACGAAGTTGGCTCCGCAAAACTGTCCAAAAATAACACAATTTAAATGGTCAAATTGGTGGCCGATTTTGATGTATCAAACGATAAAATTAACGGACGAAAATTGAGGAGAGTGAAGATGGATATACCGAGATTGTGACGGAGCGAAGAAATTGCCGATCCAAAGGTTAGATTTCTCGAAAATCGTGTACGAAGTCATTACGATAAAACACCGTTTCAACATCATTTTTGAGCTCGTCACGACGGGAACCCGTGCCAAACGCACAAATCGCCTCCGATACACGTCGGAGAGAGGAGCGGAGGCCACGGGGCCTGCCTGGGGGGCGCGCCCGGCCAAGGGGGCCGGCCCCGACCGATGGCGGCGGCGCTGCACGCGCGGCCTGGGCGTGCGGCCAATGCTACTGCTGTGTTGCGCTGCTGCTGCTCGCTGTAGCTGGCCGCACGGGGGCTCGACGGCGGCGAGCGGCGCATCCCGACTGTGGTGAGCGGCGCGTGGTGGTGGGGGTTGAGGGTGGTGAAGGGCTGGTGGTGGTGGCGTGTGGTGATGAAGATGGTGATGGTGGTGTGTGGTTGTGAAGAGGAGGAGAGGGGAAGTCGGGAAGGAGCTCGGGAGGAGGTTGAGGTGGTCAGGCTGGGAAGGAGGGGGCTGCTCGTGAAGGAGCTGCTGGTGAGGGAGAGGAAAGTTGGTTGGTGTGTGTTAATAAGAGGGTGAGAGAGAGTTGTATATTATATGAGTGAGTGTATATAATATATAAAGAGAGGGAGAGAGAGAGAGAGAGATATTTAGAGAGAGAGGGGGGGTGTGTTTGACCACATGGGGGGAGAGTGTTGATGGTGATGGGTGAGGGTGTTTGTAGGTAGAGAGAGTGAGAGATGAGGTGTAGTAAATGAGAGGGAAGAGAGAGAGATGAGAAGTTAGAGAGAGAGAGAGATTCTCTCTAAAAGTTAGGAAAAGTTAGGGCCGGCCGATCCATAGGGGAGGGGGATTTGTTATATTGTTGGCTGCGTGTAGGAATAGAGGGTTAGGATTGATGGAGGGAAAAACCAAGGCTAGGATAAAAATAAGAATTAAGTCATTACTTAGGAGATTAAATCAAGGGTTATCCACGAATATTTAAAATGGATAAACTAGATATTTAATATTTGCGGAAAATGAGTGTGGGAATATTCATGAGGGGCAACAGGAACTTTGGGTTGGGTTCGGTTGAGCCGGGTCGGGTCAAAATCGGACATGATGCAATAATCGAATTAAAATAGGTATTTATGATCATGGATAAATAAGTAACATGTGGGAGCTCAAATAAATGGGACACAAGTATCATGCGGGTAGTAGGCTTCGTGTGGACCATGTCCATATTTGGGGTCGGCTAGGTTGGATCGATGTCGGGTCCCGAAATTAAATTGGAAGTCAGGTCACAAATTACGGTGGATAATTAATTGGCCTAAATTGACCCAAAAGTTGTGTGAAGCAAATGAAGCACAAGATGGTGTGTCTGAGTGGGTCACGAAGGTCATGGGTAAAGAGCGTCTCGAGTAGATCATTCATGAGAAGTTGGTTCTGAGAAAACGACTGGTCTTGTGCTCCCAAATTAAAAGTCACGGCAACGTGCAAACGATGATCAAAGATAAAATTGGAAAATCAATTAATAATTATTAAATCGATCAAATGGTCTAAATTGATCCGAATTTGTGCGATGCAAAAAGAGCACAAGAGAACGAGTTCGAGTGGGACACGATATATCAACATGAAGATAAACTCGTCTACTACAAACTTCAAGAAGGGAGTTTCCAGGGACTGGCATCCCTGACGCTCTAGAAATCCAAGTCACGGTAAAGAGCATTCAATGATCAAAATAATTAAATCAAAATGAATTATCGAGAATAAATCATTTGGTAAATTTGAAAATAAATCCCGAAAATTCAGGAGGCTTACATCCTACCCACCTTATAAAAATTTCGTCCTCGAAATTAAAAATCATCTAATAGGTCAAGCTAAAACATATAACTACTATGGCTACAGTACCCAATCTGCTACCCTTGTGATCATCGATGTTGTTTCTCTCTACAGGTATTTTGGTTCAGGTTCAACAAGCTTCTTTCATAAAAAACTATGTCTATTTCATCGCTAAGAATCTTTATATCAATAAGAACCTTTACGTATATTCTAAAATATAGGTCATCCTCGAGATAATATATATCAGCAATACTTGGCCATCAACCAAAATTCTAATCTCAATAGCAATTTGTTTGTTTCCTTATCCCATCATAAGTATCTTTATCCTATTAATCACAAGCTCCTTGAAATAATACATTCAAAACCTATTCTTGGCATTGAGCCTTCTCTCTTTTTACTCAAGAACTCCTAAATATAAACCCTCAAATTCAAACTCTTAATTCATTTATCGATTTATTTATTACCCATGTACATATGTCCTTATTTTGTTCCTGCTATCTTCCGATCTTGCACGCAATGTTATCTCCTTCTATTTTATTCTATATATCGATCTATCCTCCAATCATAAGTAAATGGCTTGTAGATAACCAATAATCACTTGGTCATTAAAGTCCTACAATGCTCAACCTTCGAACCTGAGCACAAGATTCTAGTCCTTAATCCGTAGTCACAAAATATAATATTTCATTACTCCTTCTAGATACCTTAAAATCAATCTATACTATCAAACTAATCATTCTTAATAGTTTCTAAGTCCACTATAGTCAGTCACTCATATCTGTCCTATAAGCTTAACCCAATAAATCCCCAAGAAAATATACTCATCACAATCACACATAATAACATATTATAGTTACACTACAGAATCTGTTAACAAGGTCTGGCTATCCAATCATCAAAAATATAAGGTAACATGGGCCTAAGACTGGGTTTAGCAATCCATATTAATATTCAGACAAGGTAAGGGTCAAGCAAGACAAGAAAGATTGTCGAAATATTTCCAAGAATAGTGCGAGGCCAAACGAAATACATAGGACGTAGTCGAAGTAAAACTCAAGAACCATATACCTCCGTAATTACGTCACATGAAGTTATTATAACGCTAGTGTGCATCTGGCTGCGATTAACTTCCTTGTTCTATAATACGACGGATGGCTGCAGTGCACAGCTGCCACGCCAGATAATATAGGCTCCTGAACTTAACTTGGCCAAATCCGTAAAATATTTCCAAACAATTTTTGCAAAATAAGGAGAAGATGTTAGTCAAAATGCTTAGGGAGTGGTCCAAGTAGAATTCGAGAAACATATTTAACCATGATGCCGTTATCCGAAGTCATGGCTCGCCAGTATTTCTCTGGATGCAACTCCCGATTCCGAAATACAAGGATAAATTACTTTTCAAAATTTTCTTGAATCAATCCATGAGGCACTTTCAACTATTACCGGGAAGGACAAGAAGAATTACCCAAGTGGCTAGCGAAGAAGAGTTTAGTCAAATCATAGGAAGATGGAAGACAAACAATTATGTCAAAAAAATCCTAGTTAGGCTGTAGATAGACAGAGTTAACCAAGACGGGGAAGAATGATGATAAGAATTTGTTCTTGCTCATCCGGTCATAATGAAGTGATCCGATTTAAAATACAGTCTGATAACCATACACGTCTTCCTGAAATTATGTTGCCAGAATTTTTGCCACGCCAGTAAGCATAGCTGCAATAAACGATAGAGTCCATAACTAAGGTATACACCCTAAATCATGTCATCTGAAATTCTTACCACGCCAACCGGTGTGGCTGCAAGAAAATCCAAATTCTATAACTAGGATAGTATAACCAACATCAGGCTCCACGTCCTTGTCGTGCTAGCTAGTATGACTGTGATAAATTCTAAACTCCATAAATAAAGTAGACATTTATCGTTCTCATCGAATATGTTTATCAGAATATCTTAACTCAATTCATAAAAACTGATCTTAGATACAAAGTCAAAGTCAACAACGAACGAACATCAAGATTCAAAATTCAACGACGAATCAATGATAAGTAAATAGAAACTAGTGAAAACATATTCCGATGCAGGATTTAGAAAAAGTTCTCAGGAGAAGTCCCAAAGGTACTATCTAGGTCAAGATTGAAAGTTCTAGAATATAAACTAAAATAATCTCAACCTTGATATGAGATTGGTCAATCATATTCTCGTCTCAACCTTGAAGATATATAAGTTCAACTTACACCTTCCCTCTGGGGTCCACAAACTCATTCCAAGAAGAATAAAGTTGATAACGGACAGATGTTTCAAAAATCAAGATGAATAGAAATAAGTGGTAAAAGATTTGAAAAGCTTTCGAAATAAGATTTCCAGGGATCATCTCTGGAATCTACCAAGAGTTCCTAATATGTGACTGAGTACCAAAATCCCAAAATATTTCATGACTCAACCTTAATCCTAGGGCAGGCTCGTAGTAGTACAGAGAAGCTCAAGCACTACCACGACTTGGCATTAACTGCAAAGACTGACCTGCATGGGCCACCACAAAAATGTGTCACGACCCGCACCCGGATATATGGGTACAAATACGTGGGCCACGCCCAGCCTACGCCGCAGTATCGACGGAAGAGCGCTGTCAAGTACCCTATACTAACTACAACATCTAAGATCCATAACTAGAAATGTACTCATGTCACATCACTAAAACTAAGAAAGATAAGACAAGAAAGAATAACAATATTACTAGGACAACTAGAATCTACAATGATCATAAGACAGAAAAATAAAGAAGGAACAACAAGACTAACTAAGGATAACTACCAGGCAACTCACATAGAAGAATAGTGAGATCCACCTCAGCTAGCAACATCATGAAGTCCAATACTGAGGGCACAACTACTCCTAAAATTTTGTCAACATATCCAGTCAGGATGGAACGAGAACAAATCTCAAATAACAGTTCTAGTTAGACGATATTGAAAATGTAGTAGTAAATAGAGAGAATATACTAGGTAAAGTAGAGCGTACATGCATCCTGACAGGGTATATCCAAAACTGTAATAAGATAAGACAAGAGAACAATGTATAACATGTACGAAAATCTGGAACTGCTATCTATGTGAGTTTAACACTAGTTTTAACATGTGATCGGCTTAGAACTTGATACAATGTTTGGCCTAGCTAATCATACGTGAGTGTATGATTAACACTATACAATGATGATACAATATAATACTGTGGGGTATTGATCATATATCTACGCTAACACCCCCATCCCTGACTAATATAGTGGATCCAGTCATGACACGTCATGACACGCACTCTCTGTGAAGTAGCTCTCCTTCACAGGAATCGTGTCTATACAATGAACAAGGAAACAAGGAAGACTTGCACAAGGCATACCATATATAAGAGGAATAACATCTTATGACGGAATCCAAACAAATACCAATCCGTGTGAACGATGTGTCAAGAGAATAAGGATATCTACACTAAATACTAGAAACAAAGACGATATCATCAAACAGAATTATTATCAGAGAATGTACTCGCCTGAGATCTGGTGGAATATGTCAACTGTGTAATCTGGCTCAGAGTAAAATCACAGACCTAAAGATGAGATATATAAGCTAATTAGGGTTCAACAGTGTTAGGCATGATTATATAGGTCAACCTCAGTCCACTAAGTCCAACTAGGTCACAAGAATTTAAACCAAGTCAAACTAGGTCAAACTGGGTCAATGGTTGACTTACAGTTGACTTCTGGTCAACTGGTCAACTCTGGTAAACCCTAGGTCAACTCTAGGTCAAACATGACTAACATTGACCAACAGTTGACGTTGGGTCAACTGGTCAACTCTGGTCCAGTTCTAGTCAATTTTAGGCTACGGTTGACTTTCGGTTGACTTTTGGTCAAAATAGTCAATTGTGGTCAACCAAGGTCAAAACTAGTCTAACCTAGGTCCAATGTTGACTCTACTTCGACGTTCAGTCAAGTAGTCAACCATGGTCAAACTGGGTCAAAGCTAGTCTCTACAAACATCTACAGGGTCAATACATTCAATTTCAGTGGTTGTGAAATCACTGGAATCGATGGATCTCAAAATACCACAAAAGGAGAAAGATTACAATAATAGGGTAAAAACCTACAGATGTTGTCGGATGGTGAAACAAACATCACCAACGTGTCCAGAATGGTCAAATCAGCTAGGATAGCTTATTCATAAGTCCAATTTGGATACAGAGGTAAAAAGGTAATTTTGAGCCAAAACGGTATCCGTATCGGACCCGCTTTGCACCGAAAAATGTATCAAAATGAAAGTGCACTAAACCTAACAAATTATATGTCCACGAATCTAGAATGACGATACGAACCCAACGGTATATTCAGAATTGGATTCCGTTGATTCGATCTCAAATTGGTCCGTTGACCAGGACATTGAAATTTTGATTTGCACGAAAAAGCGTGTCGGAGCCAATGTCCTCAAAACTCAGCAAATTATATGTTAGCGAGTCCAGAATGACGATACAAACTCAACGGTATATCCATTATTGGATTCCGATGAGCCGATCTCAAAATGACCTATTGATCCGGATATTGGTATCCGACTTGTACCGAAATGCGTGTCGGAACCAATGTCCACTAAAATCTACCAAATTATATGTCAACGAGTCTAGAATAACGATACGAACTCAACGGTATGTCCAGAATTTAATTCTGCTGAATCGGCGTAAAAAAGTCCCGTTGACCCGGACTGTAGGGCCCACTTTGTACCGAAATACGTGCCAGGGCCCACGTCCTCCAAATCTAGTAAACTTTATATGAAAATATACCAGAACGACGCCACGAGTCTACTGGTGGTGTCAAAAATTGAATCCGGAGTCCTGGGTTCAAAAATAAAATTTTACAAGTTAGAAATTATGAATTCGGACGGCCAACTTTGGCGTAGAATTCAACCAATCAAACGTGCTCACAAAGAAACAAAACTTAAGGGGTAGGAAGAGGATTATACCAGATTCGTAAATGAACCAGTAGCACGCCAGACGGAGCTACGATGGAGGAGATACGAACCGACGAATGTGGCTCCGTAAAACTGTCCAAAAATAACACAATTTAAACGGTCAACTTGGTAGCCGGTTTTGATGTATCAAACGATAAAATTAACGGACGAAAATTGAGGGAAGTGAAGATGGATATACCGAGATTGTGAGGAGCGAAGAAATTGCCGATCCAACTGTCGAATTTCTTAAAAATCGTGTGCGAAGTCGCTGCGATAAAACATCGTTTCAACTTCGTTTCCGAGCTCGTCACGACGGGAACTCGTGCCAAACGCACGAATTGCCTCCGATACACGTCGAAGAGAGGAGCGGAGGCCACGGGGCCTGCTTGGGGTGTGCGTGTCATGCCCCGATCCAGGAAATCGCTCGTCCTCGCTAGATTTTACCCGAATCATCATCCTCGCTGGGGCGTGATGCCGCACGAGCCTGGAGTTGCACTCGTGCAAGGCAAGATAACGATTCACATAGTGATTATCTCAAATTCGTAACATAAGTAGCGGAAGGAAATAAAGTATAACACAAGAATCTCTTTTATTCATAGTGAACTGAAGATTACAAAGGCTCTGAATAGCCCAACATATATGCCAATTGGCTACAACGCTCATGATCTCTCTAGCTCACAAAGGATTATATTGTTCCATATATTATGCCTCTATATAGCCACCAAGTAGTCTTCGGCCGAACATCTCCATGTCGTAAGTCCGAACGCATATGTGGTAGCTCCTCTTGAACGCCAAGGACTCCATGCCTCGGCACGTCCAAGCCAAGCTCCGCCCTGAGCCGAACATACCTGAACCTGCACATAAACTAGTGGGGGATTAGTGCTTTCGTCCTCGCTTCGCACTGATCAAGACCCGCTCGCACCCAAGCCAAACACTAAATATCTTTAGTGGGACATGCATCTTAATTTGTGATCTTTCTATTTAGCCTTAGGATCGATTTCATAGCAATATTCATGCAAATCAACTTATCATAAATGTGTCCCATATCGTGTTCCTGCAGCAGATACAGTTAGGCATAATCTGAACATAATCATAGTGATCGTGCACATCTCCGTCCCTTTTCGCCTAGCCTGCACTCATTAGAACTTTGCATAAGCAAACATATGATTTACGCAACCAACCAATCATAAACTTAGACATATGCATAAGGGTCGCAGGCCCTGCGCTTGCACCCAACTCTCATCTCAGCCCACCGGCCCTAACTATATAAAGGTTACGGTGTTTCGTACCGTAATGGACTTGGCATCTCATATGTGTAAGCCTACGATCACTTCGATACGGATTGCTAGCCCAGTATCCGAAGGATCCCAAACTTACGGATATCATAGCTTATCACAGCACTGGACGGTCGCAACCCGTCCGAATGATGTGCACCATAAATACCACACATAATTTCCTCCTAGGCCGAACGGTCCCGGTGCCCCGGTCGTAACCGTCCGAGGGAAGCCGCACCCATGCACGGGCAATCCGAGTCCATTGACCATGTAATACGCGCCATAGCATACAAGTCACACATTCCAATCCATCTCGTGTTCCATAAACATAGTCTCGCTCCATAAACGGTTTCCCGTGCCATAAATATATTCGCGTCTCATAAACATAATCCACCATTCATATGGGGAGCTCCGTCGGCGTTATGCCCCAACACATCTATATTGATGCACGACGCCCAACGGCTTAGACATCTCGTACTTGTATTCAACGCGTACCATTCGTAAGTTATTCTCATAGCATAATTTCGTAGTTACTTAGTCTCTTCGTAACATAAGTGCCCGAGGGCACGCTCAACGCCGTATTCAATGTTCTCCGCCTAGTGTTCAATGTTCTCGGAGCCGTGCACATGATGCACATCTCATATTGTCTTTCAATGTTCTAGCATCACCGCCCTACCGCGACTCGTACACTTGATGCACGTTGCTTCAATTGTTCGATTGTTCAATGTTCTATCTTAGTGTTCAACGCATATTTAGACACTTACTCGCCGAGCCATGCTCTCTAACTCGATAACATATTACGTATACAATGATATCTCTTATTAGACGTGAAGGAATAGGAAGAGAGAGTCAAGAACCCGCCCACCTTAAGCCGATACGCCACTACAAGAAATAGGGCCTACAATTGCAGTTTTTCTATAGCGTTCAAGTGTCCCAGCTATAGAATGTTATCAACAATAGCGTTCTTTCTGCAGTGCTATAAAATATCTATCTATAGCGTTTCCTGAACGCTATAGAATCTATAACATTTTTATATCATATGTTTGTATAAAAATGGACTTTCGTCAAAGGCTCAGCCGATCATTTTTTTCATTTCCCTCTCGATTTTTCAGCGGCCATCAAAAACTCCCTCCTAAAAATTTCTATTTCCAATTGCAAGCCCTGAGATCTCCCCCTCCCCTCTCTCTCTCCTCCTCTCCTCTACCTCATGCGCTTTCTCTTCCCCTCTCCCCTCGGATCTATTCCTACCACCGTCCGATTGCAAAACCCTAACCTATTTTTTCTCCACTTCCAATAATGGAAGAAGCACGGAAGATAGAGCGAGCGAAGGACACGAAGGAGATAAAGATGGCGTCGAGCGCCTCCACCACTTCCTCAAGTCCTCCACTAGGATCCTCGGCTCCTTTGAAGGTCGTATACAAGTTGGCGTCGAGCGGAAGGACACGAAGGAGATTGATGGCGACGACGAAAAGAAAGATGATCGATCTAGAGCAGGGATGGAAGTTCATGCAGAAGGGGATCACCAAGCTGAAGCTGAAGAAGGGCTCCCGGATCTAGAGCAGGGATGCTCTCGGTCAATCAATCGGCACCCTTCTCTTTGGTCTTGAATCTAGGGTTAGGTTTTTTTTTGCTAGTGTCATTATTTCTTGATTTTTGTTGAACGCCAGGACAATCTACAACATGTGCATGCAGAAGCCACCGTATGACTATTTGCAGCAGTTGTACGACACATCGACAGTGATTTCTTGACCCAATTGTTCTTTTGTTTTCGCGGATGAGTTCTTTTCATCGTATGTTGTATGTTTTATTAGGAGGGTTTATGTTCCAGTTGTTGACAGGATTCATGAATATACGGTCGAGGTCCGGTTCGGGCCGAGGATCGAACAAATCGAAGGAGGAAGAATAAGAAGGGAGGTACCTCCTTTTTCAGAGTCGTCTCCTGTTGAAGTGATCACTCTTTTTTCTTTCTTGTTCGTTGCCTCTTTAATGTTAAATTTTGGAGTTATTACTATGATTGGTATAGCAAAGATCGTGGCTTTTAGGTGAAACTGTTGCGGATTTGGTCAATTTATTGACACGGACACGACGCCACGTACTTTATATGTTCAATTTATTGGTTTAATCGGAGCTAATATTGTGATTGCCTATTGGTGTAGTAAAACTTATGGCTTTTTGGTGTAATTGTTGAGGAATTGGTACTAGATAGAATCAGTTATGCATACAACAAAGTATAGGGACACTATGATATGTTACACGACATTGATTTTGACATGTCCTATTGTATTTTGCATAATGAGTGGCATGCCCCAATATTTCGTAAAGGAATTGGAAGAGTTCCCACCAAACACAATTATGGCATTATGTTTACAAATAAGCAACAGAGAACCTACTTTTCAATGTATTTAATTTACAGTATAGACATTGTTCTGAACTCTGATTACTATACAGAATATGCAAGGCCCCTAATGACAGTTCAGGAGAATAATGACAGTTCAGGAGAATGACATACAGATGAAGAAAAAACAAGATAATATGTGTGCTTGGGTGTATTCTGGGGGTTAGTATCTTGAGATCATATTCATGAGCCATCAGTATATTTTCCTCATTTTGTTAGAGGTTTTCTTCTCAAGTCTCTGTCTTTTGGTTTTTTGACAACATATTCTTTTTTTAATTTTGAAATAGATGAAATTTTGGTAGACAATTGTATGAAACTAGCTGACGCCTCAGATCTGCTCTGTAGAATCTAGGTTCTTGATTACAAGATATGTAAATATGCAATAGATGCAAGATATTCACTAGGTATTGATTTATTGGTTTTTTTGACTTTTTTGCGAGTATCAGGGAAGGTATACAAGGGTGTTCTTTCAAATGGCTCTCCTGTTGCAGTGAAGCATATATTCAAGGATGCTCATGAGGAGACGTTTATGAGGGAAGTTACTAGCCTGTCACATGTAAGACACCCAAACCTTGTGACTCTGAGAGGCTATTATGAAGAACGAGACGAACGTTTCCTTGTTTACGAGCTGTGCGATAATGGCAATCTATCAGAGTGGTTATTTGGTAATAGCATTCTGAAACATGCTTATTGTTTAATATTTTTTTGAGTTACTGAGCATGATTTATCATATATTAGGAAAGGAAAAGAAGCTTTCCTGGTGTCAAAGACTCGAAATTGCTATTAGTTGTTCTCGTGGACTTTGGTTTCTTTACACATATGAAGGAGGCTGCATTGTTCATTGAGATATCAAGGTTAGTTGAATTTTACCAACTGTTTTCTAAGATACAGAAGTCCGAAGTTTGATTTATATATGAAGATATCTTATCCTCTCTAGGCTGGGGCCTTTCTATTGCGATTGTTAATTGGTTGAACATCATGTTATTTTGGTATCCTTTATAGATGTCTTCATACCATTACAATTATTCTGTTGACAAGTATCAATTTGAGGACCTTTCCTAATTATTGAAGACCTCGACCTGTCTGAAACTTCTGAAAGTACCCAGAGAGATTAATCTAGTTATCCATCGTCATGCATAGTGTAAGCATTTTCTGATGGAATAAGTTTTAATTAGGCTATTTGGTTCACCATTATCCTCTTATTTAGATGGCAGTGATAGAGCTATTCGACATTGATGCTTTTGCAACTCTCGTTGGAGAATAGAATTAATACTTATTTTTGCAGTTAACAGTAATTACACCAGCAAGCCTAACCTTGTCCACAATATAGTAAATATTGATGAAGGAATGACGTAATAATCTTGATTCAGTTACTGATACTAGTTTTTCATCCAAAACCTACTAGATCGGCTCTTTAGGAACCATATTATAATTCTTAAGTCTTAATGAAAATTATGTGTAATCTGTCCGTGGCAAGTTTTCTGTTGATCCTAACAAATTGGCATCTATAATACTCCTCGCTTGGAGGGCGTTACTTAGCGCGGCGGTAAAGTTTTTTGCTTGCATCCTTGAGGATGTGGATTTGAGTCACAAAAACAGCCTCTCCACATATATATGGGGATAACACTGTACATATTGACCCTCTCCGGATTATACACATAAGCGGGAGTCTTCTGGCAGTATGATGCCCTTTACCAGACTTCTTTGACAGCCAAATTTATTCTTAAAAGTACTTATTTCTTTTTCTGAATCTTCATTTAGCACTTCTCTCCTATAGTTTCACCATGTGACTCATAAGCTCATTTCCCCAATAATTGGTACTATTTTGTATACATCTCTTATGTTTATAAAGAGATAAAAATACTACTACTACACTCATTAGGCATTTTCAACTCTTCAGTAGTTGATTCAATAGTTTGGTTAGCCACATCAATTATTCGTCCATGAAACTTTAAGGAACTACACTAGGGATATCAATCAGTCCTACAACTTTTCTCGTTTTGAATTTCTAGGAAGCTTCATTCACTTTAAAACTCTGATTTTACAATATTGAATGATTTCTACCACAATAGGGTTTTGCTTAAAAGTATTCTGCTTTATGTAGACTGATTTACTTCAACTACAGGAACATTCCTCAACTTGGTACGGTGAAAATTATGAAAAAGCCTGGCCAATGGAAAAAGTTTCACATTCCTCGCAGGTTGGTTCAATTCTATTATGTGAAATGTAGTTGTACGTCCTTGGTCCTAATGTTGGAGCCGTATACACTTTTGTTTTTCTCTAGATTTCTAAGTTTCCATATGTCTTTCTATTTTCCATCTATACACATGTTTATAGAAAGTCATTCCTTTTAAATTAATAACTAATTGGTGGGCAGTTCATTTCTTACAAAGGTTTTATAGATGTATTGCATCTTAGTGTGTATTCTAGCATGTAGTTAACATATATAAATTGATTCTAGATCGTTAGAGAAGTAGGAGGAATACTGGAATACAAATGCAACAAAGATAAATGTTTATGGAATACATGGATACATGATCTTGTGTGAACTTAGTTATTATATAATAATGTTAATATGTTTTTTTTTCTCAATTTTGTATAGGTTGGCGTGTAAATTTTTGATGGTTGTGGATATAATCTAGAAGGAAAGAGTCGATCGAGCTGCATTTTGGCCTACATATATTTTGTATGGAAATGAAATGCTTTAGTTGAATTTTGGACTAGCGTTAGGTTACAAACATTTTGTACATCTTGGATTCTCTTTACATGAAAAATTTATTTTGGACTACTATTTCGATCACATTAGGTGTACAACAACTTTTTGTACATCTTGAATTTTTTTATTGAAAAATGTATGAATTTATTTATTTTGGCAAACCTTTTCTATATCTTGATTGATCGAAATGGAAGTTGCGATTGAAATTGTTGAAATCAATTATGATTCAGCACAAATTTTAATAATGTACAGGTTAATTGTATGTGATACAGAACAGGTTATTCAGATATGAAATTGTTTAGCAGATTTATAGCACTCAAAATGCTATGAAAAATCGACAGTGTTCAGAAACGCTATAATAAGTCAACATCATTAAAGCGCTATGCATTATCTATAACATTCATTAACGCTATTATTCATCAATAGCATTCAAGAACGCTATAGACCATCAACAACATTCATGAACGCCATAATCAATCTACAGCATTTACGAACGCTATAAACATTCACAGCATTCACGAACGCTATAAACCATCCACAGCATACACGAACGCTATAATCCATCTACAGCATTCAAGAATGCTATAATGTTATAACGTTCACATGTCTGGACATACTATAGTGTAGGCAATTATAGCAGACAGAATATGCTATAGAAGACTTTCTATAGCGTTCTGCGCATGCTATTGTAGGCCATATTTGTTGTAGTGCGCCTTGCCGTCTTGCCGATTGAAGCGTCTCGCTTCCATAACTCGATCGCATAGCTAACTCCCGGACTTAGCCATTCCTTTGAACTACTCGGTTGATTTGGCCTATCGTGCCCATGCCACGATCCGTAATCCAGCATAAAGGCATAGCCTGCACACCAGATCAACTAACATCAACACTCGCTTATACGAGACATCCTTTGCATCGATTCACATCGATACCTCATCGGGTCAACGCAACTCTTCAAGTCAACGACTCATCGTAATGCACCATGTGGAGCAGGGTATTACATAATATACCACTGAAAATCAGGTTTGTCCTCGAACCGAAACCAACACTTAAATCCAAGTGTCTCGTTAGATCGTTTCACGATCTCGTGATACTATCGTTGGAATCATACAACTTAGTTTGGATCATACACATATTTTAGGCGTCCCACCAATATATGCATTTCAGCCAAGCTCAGTTGTAGGATATCGGGACAACTAACAAGCTCAACTTACATTCTCAAGCACCAATCAGTCCGTACTCGACTTTAGTCATATCTTAGCGCCTATTCCCAAAATACTCCTCGTATGTATTATCCCATAACATGCGATCCTCTTCCATACATCTCTGCACATAATTGGATTCAAACCCGTAACTTCGATCTCATAAGTTTCTTCGACGGCCATCTAACGCCCGTATTGCATCGAGTCATTGCGCATCCGATCACAATAATTCTCCGTAATGTCTACTCGTCCAATCGTTTCCTATCTCTCGCATAACCCAACTCTTTCATCTAATCATTCGTAACACTTGGCCTTAATGACATGGACTAAGTCCAACATGTCCATATTCCTTTGCTCACAATTCGTACTAAGTCTCGCACACAACTATCCCAACACGACCCACGTTCTCGAACTGCCTACGTACCGCGTCTAGGGCTACCCCCGCTAGGTAACTTATCCAGACATCGTGCTTAATCTCTCCTGACATAAGAGGTCAACTTGAGTCTACGATGCTCAAAAGCAACAATCTTTCCGACCCAAGGTCTCTTACGATATGCCTATCTCCGATACTCGACCGAGTATAAATCCTTTACTCAATATCCAAATCAATCTCGACTAGTTCGTTTCGTAACATAGAGGGCGCGCTCAACACACATAGCCTAACCGTTACTCAAACCGATCTACGACACAACTCTTAGGGTCGTTCTACTATCCGTTGCTCTTGCGCATTGCAAAAATCCTTGCAATCACCTTACCGCGTCACTACGCTAAGCACGTTCCTCAACATCTATTCAATCGTCGACCAACCAAGTCTACTTACGCACTCATTCGATCGATCATAACTTTTCTATCCGTATCGATCTCGTCGAAGACTACTCGCTAACTTTCGAAACCCGATACTCGCTCGCTTAGACTTATCCTCAACATGCACTACATTATTCCTTATCTTCGACAAAGTTTCTTATGCGACTTCTTTAGGGTCATCCTATGGTTTTCCACATTCACTTGATTTGGCGGTCAAGTCTTCTAGGGTCAGCTGCCCCGAAACTACACTCGATAATTGAAGATCATCAACGAGGGACAGTTACAACGAACCATGCTATATCCTATCGTGGAGCCAAATCAATTCTCGACAATTCCTATGGGACTTTACCCAATCCGACATAATTTACTCATCCACAATTCATCTACCCCCGCGCAACAGATGCGCCGTTGCTACTTGATTCAATTACGCACTACCATGAACAATATCACAACCGAGCAATATTTGTTCACCTCCGTACGAGTCTATCCACTCACGGCCAATATCTGACACACTTCTAGGCTTATCGCACAATCCTCAATTCCACCTTCGCATCAAACCACGAGTCCATATCAAATTTGCCACGCCTCACAAGTTCGATCATTCCCGCTGGATGAATCACCATACCAGCGCTCACGCGGAATGATCGTTCTAATTTGACGTGACGCATGTGCAAGGCTGGTGTTGCGCTCGCTCAAGACAAGAATGTCAACATAGTGGTGATCCGCGAAGCAATCCTGACACTTTCGTTTTCATCCAAGCAATATTCATCCACTCTCAAATTCTCCGAAGTATTCCTATGTTATCATCCCAATTGCCATAACTTAACTTGCATCTTATTCATCCAACAACAATGCTCAACATAATTTTCGTTCATTCGATTAGAGTATCCCCGAGTTATTATATATCGTCTTTGATACGCCTCAATACCATCGTCGATATGCATAACTTGAACATCTTCCTTTCTCATAAGCTCAAACCCGTTGCAATTATTTTCATTATCCGAACTTGAATACGAATCAAGTCTAGCACACATCAAGATTCATTCCGTTATAACTACCATAATTGCGACACAATTTCCAATTCACATATTCATTCTCATATCCCTAACTCGCACGTCCAATTGTGCTACCGACTCTTCGCGCTAACCCAAATTCGTTCGTACAATTTCTTGCACCTACTCAACTCGTTCCGAAGGAGTCTTCATACTAACTCACATAAGTTTGACCGGGTCGACTATTTTCTCAACGTAACATTCCTTCGCTATGCTCAGCTTATCGTTCGACTTATACTTAACGAACTCTCGTCCGACGTATCCTCCATAGGTACGACTTCGCACATAATCGTTCACTCCTTTCATCGAAGCATACTTGCATCGACTTCTATCAAGTCATTCCCACTCGAGTCTCGATACTACTTCGTCCGTTGCGGACAAACCTATCGTAACAACATAATCGTCTCAACGAAATCTATCGCAAGTCACCAAACGACTTAACATAGCTATCGCTAAGTGGTATTCCATATACCACTCAGGATCGAGCCTATCGTTATCGATATAATACTTCACTACACTTGCTCGCATAATTGGTATTGCATATACCACTCGAAATCGAGTCATTACTCGGCATCACATTCCGTATAGGTCCGACATCTATTCTCAATCAACTATCCCGTATGGCGATCTTTCCGATCCCAGCTCTAGCGTTAGCTCAAGTTTGACACACATTCAATCTAACCGTACCTTGGCGATCATATTGATCACATATGCAACATTCGCTTATTCAAATCTCAATGCGACATACGTCCAACATAAACGTTCGCCTACTCAACTCGACTTAGCGACCAACTCGACTCGTTACTATCGCATCTACGATCTTCCAATCTCACTCGTTGCAACTCGTACAACAACTCATTCTCGATACTTAAGGCCTTTACTCAATCTCGTTTAACATATCGCTATCCATCCGCATAGCCATATAACACGCATCATACCATATCGACTCGTTGTACCGATGCAATGAACGATTCACGACTTGTTGCACTCCGTACAACCAACAACACATAACCGTTCGTATAGCAACATAACCCGCATCGCCTCACATATCGACCCGTTGCACTTCGTGCAACCAACGACACATCACCTCGCACTTCATGCGACCGACAACATATAACTCCTCGCACTTCGTGCGATCAACAACACATATTTCCTCGCACTTCGTGCGACCAACAATACGCATATCATTGCACTTCGTGCAACCAACATCACCATATTCGTTGTACTTTGTGCGACCAACATCCTATAACCCGTTGCACTTCGTGCAATCAACACTCTCCGATGGCACCCGGAGATCACGTGATAGTCACGACATACTTGTGGCAAACGTACTCACTTAATATAGACTTATTGTATGGAACATCCAATGTAGCATCGAGCAGATCCATGAGCCATGCGGTTGCGAAAACAACTTAGAGTCAACTGAATTCGATAGCGAAACAACTGAGGGTCAAAGAGATTCGTGCACGGTCCAGAGGATGGAACCGCTCTGATACCAACTTGTCATGCCCCGATCCGGAAAATCGCTCGTCCTCGCTAGATTTTACCCGAATCATCGTCCTCGCTGGGGCGTGATGCCGTACGAGCCTGGAGTTGCGCTCGTGCAAGGCAAGATAACGATTCACATAGTGATTATCTCAAATTCGTAACATAAGCAGCGGAAGGAAACAAAGTATAACACAAGAATCTCTTTTATTCATAGTGAACTGAAGATTACAAAGGCTCCGAATAGCCCAACATATATGCCAATTGGCTACAACGCTCATGATCTTTCTAGCTCACAAAGGATTACATTGTTCCATACATTATGCCTCTATATAGCCACCAAGTAGTCTTCGGCCGAACATCTCCATGTCGCAGGTCCGAACGCATATGCGGTAGCTCCTCTTGAACGCCAAGGACTCCATACCTCGGTACTGTAGTGCCCCGCTCCGCGAAGGCACTAGATAGACAGAAAGATCGGATTGCTGGCTCTGCAACAGAAGACGATTAATCTGGGTGAGTGGACGAAGTCTCATTTGCTGATTCGCTTACGCCTTAAGAATCTGAGTTTTTGATTGAGTACTGTTTGTTAATAACAAGATAGTAAATCATTGAGTATGCTTTAAAAGAAATGTGGCCATGCTAAGAACAAGAAAAGAGATAACCTGTATACTAAAAAGAATTGTTGCCTATTAATAAGAAATGAACTGATGTCTGTATGCTAATGTAGAGATGATGCCTTATTCAAAAAGAACTATTGCCATGCTTAATAAGAAAAGAAACGAGAATGTTTACATGTCCCTGAATAGAGTATGATTATCAAGAGTAGATTCATGCTTGTTGTTATCGTGCTTGCTTAAACAGAGATTGTTTATTATTTTCCCGATTGTTGCTATAAAGAAAGAGATATACAGAGAAGGCACATTGTGCTGTTAAAAGAGATGATACGGCTTGTCTGTATAGAGAAAAGAGTAGAGCTACTTGCTCGATTACATGAAAAAGAAGAGATGAATATGTTTGCAAGTTGCTTGATTGATGCCTGATTGTTTATATGATAGTTGCATTTGCATTGGTCTAGACGGCTTGTGCACAAGTGGTAGTCTCTCGACGATTCTGGGGGCGCCCGGAGTCGATCGGCCTAGGAGAGAACAGGACACCTGGGGCTAGAAGTCCCCGCAGTTAAGAGGGGGTGTCAGTCTATTAGTAGTTGGACAAGAAGTTCCGACTGCTAATATGGGTATTGCCCATGGACCACAAGAGTTATTGTCGTGCTGCATATTGATAAGAGTTAAATGAATGTTTTGCTAAGTTATTGTCATGCTGCATATTGATAAAGAGTTAAAAGAATGTGTTGCTAAGAGCTAATAATGCAGAGACGAACAGGAAAAAAATGTTGGTTTTATCGTATTTATGCTAATCCTTGTCTTGTGCAGGGATGGACGGTCGGCTATGGTAAGAATTACTGAAAAAGTGATATACATGTGTTGCTTAAGTTCCTATATAGATTGCTTGCAAAGATTAATCTGTTACCAAGAAATGCTATGTTCCACAAAAGAAAAGATAATGTATCATGCTTGTCATTGTCCCTAACAGTTTGCTCGAACCAAAGAAATGATATGCCCATGAAACACGCTGCACACTGCACAAATGAATACTCATCGTGCTAGAATTGAATAGTCCCTTGTATGCTTGAAATGAAATGAAGTGAAACAAATGTTGGCTTTTCAAAGAGATGTTTTCAAAAGAATGTAAACTGACTCTGTATGCATGGAATGAATCCAGGTAAAACTAGCAAGATCACATCACAAGAAATGTTTTCCCACTAAATGAACAGTGATCGTTTCAGACAAATGTAGCTCTTTGTTCACACCATTCACCAGTATGCTGATATACTGACCCACCATCAGTCTGCATGCAGGTGCACTATGCATCGAGAAGGATACTCCGAAGCGATAGCCCGAGCCTCATCCTCAGGAGCCAGAAATCAGAAGAGATGCCAAGAGACGACATCTGTTACAAAGAGTTTGGTTTTGTATATAAAAAGGATGTAATGTATGGGAACGGGATCATTGTAATCTGTAATATTCTGAGAGATTGTAAACATTGTATCAGAGAGAATCGAGAGCATTGTAATCTGTTCAAATGAAATCAATAAAGAGAAATGTTCTTATTACCATTGTGTTTAATGCTTCTATTCTGAAATATGTCCGCTGCTGCTTTAATTATCTGCGATACGTTCCGCTGCGTATTGTCAACCTTGTCTATCTTGTCTTGTTCCCGGTCTTGGCCTTGTGCAAGCGCAACTTAGGCTTGCACGGCATCACGCCTTAGCGAGGACGAACGGTCCCAAAGAGCCCGAAGCGAGGACGAAAAGGACTCTGCGGGATCGGGGCGTGACAGAATGGTATCAGAGCAACACGATTCTCTGGCCAATTTTGATTCAATTGAATTTGTACATGTCTTCTGATCGAAATTCTGTTGCCTACTCGATATCAATAATGAGATGAACGTTCCATACAATAAGTCCGTAAATATTTTTATGATGCCGACAAATGTTTTATCGATTTGATCGATTGAGATTGAAATGCTTGATTGAACAAGAGTTTTGATATGACCTGAATTATGATTTCATGGATTAATGATGGCGAAGGATGAGGACTATCGCTGCTAAGGATATCGTAAGTTTCTCCTTAAGTTTCGAGGACGAAACTTCTTTTCGGTGGGTAATTATGTAGTACCCCGCTCCGCGAAGGCACTAGATAGACAGAAAGATCGGATTGCTGGCTCTGCAACAGAAGACAATTAATCTGGGTGAGTGGACGAAGTCTCATTTGCTGATTCGCTTACGCCTTAAGAATCTGAGTTTTTGATTGAGTACTATTTGTTAATAACAAGATAGTAAATCATTGAGTATGCTTTAAAAGAAATGTGGCCATGCTAAGAACAAGAAAAGAGATAACCTGTATACTAAAAAGAATTGTTGCCTATTAATAAGAAATGAACTGATGTCTGTATGCTAATGTAGAGATGATGCCTTATTCAAAAAGAACTATTGCCATTCTTAATAAGAAAAGAAACGAGAATGTTTACATGTCCCTGAATAGAGTATGATTATCAAGAGTAGATTCATGCTTGTTGTTATCGTGCTTGCTTAAACAGAGATTGTTTATTATTTTCCCGATTGTTGCTATAAAGAAAGAGATATACAGAGAAGGCACATTGTGCTGTTAAAAGAGATGATACGGCTTGTCTGTATAGAGAAAAGAGTAGAGCTACTTGCTCGATTACATGAAAAAGAAGAGATGAATATGTTTGCAAGTTGCTTGATTGATGCATGATTATTTATATGATAGTTGCATTTGCATTGGTCTAGACGGCTTGTGCACAAGTGGTAGTCTTTCGACGATTCTGGGGGCGCCCGGAGTCGATCGGCCTAGAAGAGAACATGACACCTGGGGCTAAAAGTTCCCGCAGTTAAGAGGGGGTGTCAGTCTATTAGTAGTTGGGCAAGAAGTTCCGACTGCTAATATGGGTATTGCCCATGGACCACAAGAGTTATTGTCATGCTGCATATTGATAAGAGTTAAATGAATGTTTTGCTAAGTTATTGTCATGCTGCATATTGATAAGAGTTAAAAGAATGTGTTGCTAAGAGCTAATAATGCAGAGACGAACAGGAAAAAAATGTTGGTTTTATCGTATTTATGCTAATCCTTGTCTTGTGCAGGGATGGACGGTCGGCTATGGTAAGAATCACTGAAAAAGTGATATACATGTGTTGCTTAAGTTCCTATATAGATTGCTTGCAAAGATTAATCTGTTACCAAGAAATGCTATGTTCCACAAAAGAAAAGATAATGTATCATGCTTGTCATTGCCCCTAACAGTTTGCTCGAACCAAAGAAATGATATGCCCATGAAACACGCTGCGCACTGCACAAATGAATACTCATCGTGCTAGAATTGAATAGTCCCTTGTATGCTTGAGATGAAATGAAGTGAAACAAATGTTGGCTTTTCAAAGAGATGTTTTCAAAAGAATGTAAACTGACTCTGTATGCATGGAATGAATCTAGGTAAAACTAGCAAGATCACATCACAAGAAATATTTTCCTACTAAATGAACAGTGATCATTTCAGACAAATGTAGCTCTTTGTTCACACCATTCACCAGTATGCTGATATACTGACCCACCATCAGTCTGCATGCAGGTGCACTATGCATCGAGAAGGATACTCCGAAGCGATAGTCCGAGCCTCATCCTCAGGAGCCAGAAATCAGAAGAGATGCCAAGAGACGACATCTGTTACAAAGAGTTTGGTTTTGTATATAAAAAGGATGTAATGTATGGGAACGGGATCATTGTAATCTGTAATATTCTGAGAGATTGTAAACATTGTATCAGAGAGAATCGAGAGCATTGTAATCTGTTCAAATAAAATCAATAAAGAGAAATATTCTTGTTACCATTGTGTTCAATGCTTCTATTCTGAAATATGTCCGCTGCTGCTTTAATTATCTGCGATACGTTCCGCTGCGTATTGTCAACCTTGTCTATCTTGTCTTGTTCCCGGTCTTGGCCTTGTGCAAGCGCAACTTAGGCTTGCACGGCATCACGCCTTAGCGAGGACGAACGGTCCCAAAGAGCCCGAAGCGAGGACGAAAAGGACTCTGCGGGATCGGGGCGTGACAGGCACGTCCAAGCCAAGCTTCGCCCCGAGCCGAACATACCTGAACCTGCACATAAACTAGTGGGGGATTAGTGCTTTCGTCCTCGCTTCGCACTGATCAAGCCCCGCTCGCACCCAAGCCAAACACTAAATATCTTTAGTGGGACATGCATCTTAATTTGTGATCTTTCTATTTAGCCTTAGGATCGATTTCATAGCAATATTCATGCAAATCAACTTATCATAAATGTGTCCCATATCGTGTTCCTGCAGCAGATACAGTTAGGCATAATCTGAACATAATCATAGTGATCGTGCACATCTCTGTCACGACCCGCACCCGGTTTTTTTTTTTTTTTTTTAAACGGATACGAGACGTGTCCAAGCCAGCCTACGCCGCAGTGTCGGCGGTAGAACGCTGTCACGGCCATGAAGATCAAAATCACAAACAATGCTCATTCACATAATTAATTTAACTTACAATTATTACAAGTTTTACATTTGTAGAAGAATATAAACTTGTACAATTAAATGAATTACTACAACTCAACTATCTAGCTAGTTTCTAGGCTTTTGTCTGCAAGTACTCCCGTCACTCCCCAAGCTAAGTGAATCCACGGCTAACCTGAAAATGTTGGTTTCCAGTCAGGAATGGAACGAGCACAATTCACTGAATGCAATTTCAAATAAAGAAAATGACTATAAGACAAAGGTTAGGCATCAATCATGAGTTTTGAAAATATCAGTAAAGCCGTAAGAAAATCAATAGTAATAAATAGACCAATATACTTTCCACCGTTTGAAGTACCTTTGATGTGTGATCGGTCTGGGGTACTACACCGCACGGTCTACAATGTCTACTCACTGTCTACAATGTCTACTTGCAGAAAATTAAGCACTGTCTACGATGTCTACTGCAGAAAAGTAAGCACTGTCTACGATGTCTACTGCAGGAAATAAGCACTGTCTACAATGTCTACTTGCAGGAAAATAAGCACTGTCTACAATGTCTACTTGCAGGAAAATAAGCACTGTCTACAATGTCTACTTGCAGAAAAATAAGCACTGTCTACAATGTCTAAGCACTGTCTATGGTCGGATCACACATCCTTGGTACTTCTCATTCCCGACTCAACAATTTATAATAGAGTATAAAAATATCACATAACTAATGACCAATCAATGAAATATAGTAAAGATCAATATCGAAATGCAAACAATAAACTGTACTCGCCTGTGGTCCTGTGCTGGTGAAACCGACGATCCAAATCACTCAAAATGCCACAATAGTCAAAACCCATACAACAGTCCCCGGAAGCTGAAATAAACAATACCAATGATCTCAGAATAGTCCAATTAGCTAGGATTGCCTGTCCATAAGTCCAATTCTGGACACAGGGGCAAAACGGTAATTTCGGGCAAAAACGATGTCCGCCGTTGGACCCGTTTTGCACCGAAAATCGTGTCAGAGTCAACGGTCTCTAAAGTCATCAAAATATATGTCTACGGATCCAATTTTCCGATATGAACCCAACCGTATGTCCAAAGTTGGATTCCGGCGGGCCGTGCACAAAATCTCCCGTTGAGTGGGACCGTTGGGGCCCGCAGAACGACGTCGGATTCGACTGTCTCAGAATTGGACCAAACTTGGCATACAGGACCAGAAAAACGATACGGTTCTGTTGGCACAAGTTTCGTCTCGATCCGATGAGCGTGCACAAAGTAATTGGAGAATTTGCAAAGTACACGATACGGGGAATTTCGACGGATACGCATCAAATTCGTCGCGCACACGCGACCAATTTGAATTCCGTCAATGCCCACACGACCACGAAGCCGTTACGCAGCTTTCGATGGTTTCGGTTCGCGACCACGTCGTCCCGATTGGCGTGACGCACGTTGTGTGGAGCGTTTTTCTAGTTTTGAAAACAGATTTTTGTTGAACTTCGTCAACGCTTTTATTCATGCACACACGTCGAAAAAGAGAAGTGCAAGTTGCGTTTTGATCCTGGTTATGTTAACCTTAATTGTGTTCAATTAGTTTCTGAAAACTATTAAAGCACAGATCAAGATCCGGCTTCTAAGTTGGGTGTGGTGTGCGTTATAAACTCTGTTTTTGAACAGAGTTTTTGTAGTTTTCGAGTCAATCTCTCTTCCAATCTGGGTCGATTCGATACAAACCAGCTATAGGGATTCCTAGTGGGTTATATGGGCTGTCCGTACGATTTTACGGAATCGAAAATAATCAACTATGCAGGGAGAAACTCACCTGCGAAGTGGCTCGCTCCAACCTTGCTGCTGCTGCCTTCTTCCGCGCGTACGCGGTCGTACAGCCTTCGTCGGCGAACCTTGGCCGGCCAACGGCCTGCGACGGCGCCGAGGGGTGCGCGAGAAGTCGCCCAGGGAGGAGGATGGGTGGCGCGGTCCAGGATTAGGGTTTTTGTGAGTTTTCGTTCGTTCTCTCTACTCTGTTTCTAAACGGAAATATATATACGCTGTAAACAGCAGTTGGGGTCGGGTGCTCATTGGCTCGGGAAGTACTTAAGCCTGTACTCAGTTGGCAAGGCTTTGGGCTTGCGGGGATTGGTTAAGGCCTGGTGTAGCTCGGCTGAGCCCGGCCTGGGGTTTTGCTGCCCTTGCTGGGCTGAGTGTTACTGCTTCTTCTTCTTTTATTCTTCTTTTTATTTATATATATATATATATATATATATATATATATATATATATATATATATATATATATATATACGTGTATACTTGTATACACACACGTATATGTATATTTATATATACACACAAATACACACGTATGCCCGTATATATATATATGTATTTATTCACATACACATATATATATTTAAAACCATATATGAATATCTATACATATTTACGTACATATACCTATAAACAAATATTTATTTATATATATTCTTACCAATACTTGTAATATTTTAAATACATATTTTAATTACAAACATTCCTATTACCTATATATGGAGAAGCAAGTGTATAGCTATATATATATATATATATATGAATACTAGTAATAATATCCTTAAAATCCCAGTATCATCTATTCCTAGGTTAGGACCTATTTCCTATGAATATGAATACCTGTATTATAACGATTATTCGACACAAAATATAATCCATTACAATACAATAATATTATCTAGTAATAACCTTAATAATATTGCTAATAAAATAATAATCATAATAATCATAACGAAATTCACTAAAGCAAATAAAGGCGTATATACCCATATGTACAGGCTAAAAAAAATCATCATTTAAATAAAATGAATTAATATTTTACAATTTTCGGGAAGGGGAGCTACAATCTCCGTCCCTTTTTGCCTAGCCTGCACTCATTAGAACTTTGCATAAGCAAACATATGATTTACGCAACCAACCAATCATAAACTTAGACATATACATAAGGGTCGCAGGCCCTGCGCCTGCACCCAACTCTCATCTCAGCCCACCAGCCCTAACTATATGAAGGTCACGGTGTTTCGCACCGTAATGGACTTGGCATCTCATATGTGTAAGCCTACGATCACTTCGATACGGGTTGCTAGTCCAGTATCCGAAGGATCCAAACTTACGGATATCATAGCTTATCACAGCACTGGACGGTCGCAATCCGTCCGAATGATGTGCACCATAAATATCACACATAATTCCCTCCTAGGCCGAACGGTCCCGGTGCCCCGGTCGTAACCGTCCGAGGGAAGCCGCACCCATGCACGGGAAATCCGAGTCCATTGACCATGCAATACGTGCCATAGCATACAAGTCACACATTCCAATCCATCTCGTGTTCCATAAACATAGTCTCGCTCCATAAACGGTTTCCCGTGCCATAAACATATTCGCGTCTCATAAACATAATCCACCATTCATATGGGGAGCTCCGTCGGCGTTATGCCCCAACACATCCATATTGATGCACGACGCCCAACGGCTTAGACATCTCGTACTTGTATTCAACGCGTACCATTCGTAAGTTATTCTCATAGCATAATTTCGTAGTTACTTAGTCTCTTCATAACATAAGTGCCCGAGGGCACGCTCAACGCCGTATTCAATATTCTACGCCTAGTGTTCAATGTTCTCGGAGCCGTGCACATGATGCGCATCTCATATTGTCTTTCAATGTTCTAGCATCACCGCCCTACCGCGACTCGTACACTTGATGCACGTCGCTTCAATTGTTCGATTGTTCAATGTTCTATCTTAGTGTTCAACGCATATTTAGACACTTACTCGCCGAGCCACGCTCTCTAACTCGATAACATATTACGCATACAATGATATCTCTTATTAGACGTGAAGGAATATGGAGAGAGAGTCAAGAACCCGTCCACCTTAAGCCGATACGCCTTGCCGTCTTGCCGATTGAAGCGTCTCGCTTCCATAACTCGATCGCATAGCTAACTCCCGGACTTAGCCATTCCTTTGAACTACTCGGTTGATTTGGCCTATCGTGCCCATGCCACGATCCGTAATCCAGCATAATGGCATAGCCTGCACACCAGATCAACTAACATCAGCACTCGCTTATATGAGACATCCTTTGCATCGATTCGCATCGATACCTCATCGGGTCAACGCAACTCTTCGAGTCAATGACTCATCGTAATGCACCGTGTGGAGCAGGGCATTACAGTGCGCTCGGCCAAGGGGGCTGGCCACGGCCGGCGGCGGCGGCACTGCACGCACGGCCAGGGCGCGCGGCCACTGCTACTGCTGTGTTGTGCTGCTGCTGCTCGCTGTTGCTGGCCGCACGGGGGTACGACGGCGGCGAGCGGCGCAGCCCGACGGCGGTGAGCGGCGCGTGGTGGTGGCGGTTGAGGGTGGTGAAGGCCTGGTGGTGGTGGCGTGTGGTGATGAAGATGGTGATGGTGGTGTGTGGTTGTGAAGAGGAGGAGAGGGAAAGTCGGTGAGGAGCTCAGGAGGAGGTTGTGGTGGTCGGGCTGGGAAGGAGGGGGCTGCTCGTGAAGGAGCTGCTGCTGAGGAAGAGGGAAGTTGGTGTGTGTGTGTTAATAAGAGAGTGAGAGAGAGTTGTATATTATATGAGTGAGTGTATATAATATATAAAGAGAGAGAAAGATATTTAGAGAGAGGGGGGGTGTGTTCGACCACATGGGGGAGAGTGTTGATGGTGATGGGTGAGGGTGTTTGTAGGTAGAGAGAGAGAGTGAGAGATGAGGTGTAGTAAATGAGAGGGAAGAGAGAGAGATGAGAAGTTAGAGAGAGAGAGAGAGAGATTCTCTCTAAAAGTTGGGAAAAGTTAGGGCCGACCAATCCATAGGGGAGGGAGATTTGTGTATATTGTTGGCTGCATGTAGGAATAGAGGGTTAGGATTGATGGAGGGAAAAACCAAGGCTAGGATAAAAATAAGAATTAAGTCAATACTTAGGAGATTAAATCAAGGGTTATCCACGAATATTTAAAATGGATAAACTAGATATTTAATATTTGCAAAAAATAATTGTAGGAATATTCATGAGGGGACAACAGGAAGTTTGGATTGGGTTCGGTTGAGCCGGGTCGGGTCAAAATCGGACATGATGTAATAATCGAATTAAAATAGGTATTTATGATCATGTGTAAATAAGTAACATGTGGGGGATCAAATAAATGGGACACAAGTATTATGCGGGTAGTTGGCTTCGTGTGGGCCATGCCCATATTTGGGGTCGGCTAGGTTGGATCGATGTCGGGTCCCGAAATAAAATTGAAAGTCAGATCACAAATTACGGTGGATAGTTAATTGGCCTAAATTGACCCAAAAGTTGTGAGAAGCAAATGAAGCACAAGATGGTGTGTCTGAGTGGAACACGAAGGTCATGGGTGAAGAGCATCTCGAGTAGATCATTCATGAGAAGTTGGTTCTGAGGAAACGACTGGTCTTGTGCTCCCAAATTAAAAGTCACGGCAACGTGCAAACGATGATCAAAGATAAAAGTGGAAAATCAATTAATAATTATTAAATCGATCAAATGGTCTAAATTGACCCGAAGTTGCACGATGCAAAAAGAGCACAAGGGAACGAGTTCGAGTGGGACACGATATGTCAACATGAAGATAAACTCGTCTACTACAAACTTCAAGAAGGAAGTTTCCAGGGACTGGCATCCCTGACACTCTAGAAATCTAAGTCACGGTAAAGAGCATTCAATGATCAAAATAATTAAACCAAAATGAATTATCGAGAATAAATCATTTGGAAAATTCGAAAATAAATTCCGAAATTTAGGGGGCTTACATGGTGTTTCTGAGAGGGTCTCCTATTTCTTGGAAGACCAAGAAGCAACCAACTGTTTCTCGATCTTCCGCTGAAGCTGAATACCGATCTCTTGCTGCGCTTGTTTGTGAGTTGAAATGGTTGAAGGAATTATTGGTGTGTTTGGGCGTTCGCCAGGAATCTGCTATGTCGGTGTATTGTGACAGTCAGTCAGCCCTGCACCTGGCTCAGAACCCGGTATTTCACGAGCGCAGTAAGCATATTGAGGTGGATTTGCATTTTGTTCGCGATGCTATTCGAGATGGCACCGTAATAGCCTCACATGTTCCTACTTCTCCTCAACTGGCTGACATCTTCACCAAGCCCCTTGGAAAGCATGTGTTTGATTCTTTACTTCCCAAGTTGGGCGTTTGTGACTTGCATGCTCCAACTTGAGGAGGGGTGTTAGATTATATTTGTAATGTAAATATGGCCCATAAGCCCAAACGTGTAAACACTATATATTGTAAACTGTCACGACCCGTACCCTGATTAGGGACACGAGTACGTGGTTACGTCTAGCCTACGCCGCAGCATCGGCGGTAGAACCCTGTCTAGGTTGTCTACAGAACTACACTAAATAGTATAAAGGTACCTGTACAGTATATACTCTCCGAATGGAGGTGACATATCAATACAGTCTCAATCACAGAATAAAACTAAGGTAGATAGCTCAGAAGGAAAGACATATGATAGATGAAAGAGTAAATAAGTCCAGAGTCCAATACAAGCCTAGATATATACAACATCACAAGGTCTCAAAATATAACATAGAAAGTTAAAGTCTGATAAAGCTAGCTGGATCACAGTCCAGTCAAACCTAGCTAATCTACACTACTCTGGAAGTACAAAGTCTAGTGGCTCTACTATAAGGCCACGGTCCAAAGCTACTCCATCTGACTCGAGCCCATAATAGGTCGAGCAGTCTGCCTCTGAGTCATCTGTAATATATCATAACGGTATCCTGTCAAAAAAATGAGCAAGTACAAGCACTAACAGCAGTTCCATGTGAATTGACAAATTCTATAAGAGACAGTATAATGAACTACGAGACAAAGATATATGAAAACTTGGGAACCGTTCAGAAGCCGAATTACAATCCTTAAACCAAACAAGGACCGGGGTTGTAACTCTTCTCCCGAGCAGAACTTAGTCTCCAATCAAGGTACAATGTAAAGGCATGTAGAGCATGTGAGTAAATGAAATCATAGCATGGTGAGAAGTACAGAAAGTAAAACTGAACTGGATATATGATACAACAATAAATGTAAAATGTGATTTGAATTATTAGAGCGATATGTGATCGGCTAGGGAGTCAAGATAGGGTTATCCACTTGGCCCGACAATCACAGGAAAATCTCTAGAAAGGGTCATGCCGGCCAACCTGGATAACCCGGCAAGAGGTATCTGCTACACCCTACGTGAGGTGAGGGTGGCGCTAGTATCGCAAGATTGTACAAGATGGGCTTGATCACATAACCTCTAATAATTCCTCCATCCCCGAATAGTATACGGATCCGGACATAACACGTCATGGCACGAGATTCCCTAAGAAGGTAGCTACTCCTTCTCAAGAATCGGTGTCAATACAAGTACAAGAACAAGATCGAGCAAGTACCAGTATCCCAAGAAAATCCAAGAATGACATCTCATGACAGGAATCCGGTATATACTAGTCCGTGAACTATCGTGACTGAGAATCAAGTAAGACACTACAACTGAATCGGATATAGTAGATATCAAGACAATAAAAACTATCAGTGAATGTACTCGCCTGCTGTCCTAAGCTGTAGGGTATATCAGTACTCAGAGCGGAAATCAGAAACCTAAAGATGAGATATTGTATGTTAAATTAGGTTTAAACAAGTTTAAGAATGATTCACAATGAATGATATGCAATCTAGGTCAAACTAGGTCTCACTGAGTCACACTAAGTCCTGTCAAGTCAATCTAGGTCAAATCAAGTTATATCAAGTCAATCTAAGTCAGACCAAGTCAACTCTAGGTCATACCAGTCATCACAAGTCAAAATAAGTCGAAGAAAGTCAAACGGGTCAAGAGTTGGCCTACAGTTGACTTTTGGTCAATGGTCAACTCTGGTCAACTCTAGTCAACTCTAGGTCAACCCTAGGTCCAACTGGTCAAATGTTGACCAACAGTGACTTTTGGTCAACTGGTAAACTCTGGTTTGGATTTGGTCAAATCTAGATAAAGTGTGACTCACGTTTGACTTTTGGGTAAAAAGTCAACTCTGGGTCAACCGAGCCAAAATTGGTTTCAAATATGACATTTGAGGGTGTACCCAACCTGAACCCAAGTTTCAAGTCAATCCGACTATCCGAACTCCGTATCTCGAAATTACCCGATTATCCCCTTAACATGTACCCTTAAACCATTCTAACTCGACGCCAGTGGCCTTCCCTTGGGAATTCCCTCCGTGCTTCTAGGGTAGTAGGGTACAATCTATACAACATTACCTACCAAGTTTTCTAGGGTAAGTGGACATCC